>RCUC01049168.1:0-14622 GCA_003697995.1 Taxidea taxus jeffersonii | reverse complement strand
TTTTTTTTTTTTAATGTAAAGAGATTATTTAGAATTGTGATGAAAATAAACTTCTGTTGTTTTTTCAACTTAACTTAGTTGTTTTTATTTTTAAGATTTATATTTCTTTATTTGACATAGAGACAACATGAGCACAAGCAGGGGGAGCTGCAGAGGGAGAGGAAGAAGCAGGCTCCTGCTAAGTAGGGCTCGATCCCAGGACCCTGGGATCATGACCTGAGCCAAAGGCAGACACTTAACCAACTGAGCCACCAGGAGCCCCCAACTTAGTTTCCTTTAAGTTCAAATAAAAATAGATGTAATATAACTTATTTTGAAATAGCATAAGGAATTTGACTCTCTTTTTCCAAAATTATTTGTCTTTATATTTTTTCTATCTTCATATCTGCAGCTAAATAGTAACAGATATTTAGAAAAAAAATCACCTGATACCAAGAAAGGCTACTTCTTATTAATGATATTTGAGGTAAGATTTTTAACTTTCTTTTTTTATCTTCATGACTTTAAATTGTGGATGTGTGCCATTTTTAACCCTGACATATAACAACCAAAACCAAAACAGTAAAACAACAGTCCCTGTCCTTGAAGGGCTTATTGTCTTGTAGGATAATGAGCAGGTAAACAAAAGATTTAAAACAAGGGTAGAAGCTTCCATGACTGCACAGAGAAGGAAGAGACTAAAACGGCCTGAGTTCAGGAATGAGAGAAGACTGCCCAGGGGGTGAGGAAGCATTTTACAATATTGTTTTTTAAAATATTCATTTTGTGGTGCCTGGGTGGTTCAGTGGGTTAATCAGCTGCCTTCGGCTCAGGTCATGATCCCAGGATCCTGGGATTGAGTCCCACATCGGGCTCCTTGCTCAGTGGGGAGCCTGCTTCCTCTTCTGTCTGCTGCTCCCCCTGCTTGTTCTCGCTCTCTCTGACAAATAAATAAAATATTTTTAAAAAATAAATAAATAAAACATTCATTTCTTGGTAATTTTACAAGTTCTATCTGGAAAAAGCACACATAGTAAAAACTATTTCAAGTCAGACTTTCCACAGTAAAATCCACTTTGGTTAGTTTTGATGACTTACTGGCATGGCTGTGTAAAAGCTGAAAAACTGAAAGTGGAATAGCATGGATTTGGAGGCCACGAGGTTGTTTATTTATTTTAATAAAAAATAGTTTTAATAAATAGAACCTTCATGAATATGACACTTTTCAAAAATTCATTTTCATCATTTTCACAATCATTTTCTTTTGTCTTTGTAAAAGATGTTTTAAAGCCAAATACTGTGATACTAGCAGAGATGTGTGATCTAAATCTTTCACTGAATCTATGTCTAATATTTGTACGGTTGACTGCTTGTCACCATCTATTTACATAGATGGCATAATTGTGTAATAACATCACTGGGCATGATTAAATCATGGAGCTGGGCATTCATCAGAACGATCTTGCCCACAGTGCTCCCTGTCCTGACATATGGTCACTGAGCTCCTGGCTAAGCCCCTCAGTTTCAGGCAATTGACCACTCATCAGTGGGACATGACTGCAAAGTCCAGCGGGATCTAAACAAAAAGACTCTGTGGGACTGATCTCATTACTCCATAGGCGTATCCTGTATATTCTATACTAATCACTATTAGGTTCAAGATAACGTTTTAGGTTGCAACTGACAGAAATCCATCTCAATCACGTGTAAGGAGTAGAAAAAGGGTGATGGGAGTCCTTCTGTGGAGGAATGGTGAAGTCAACGGTACAATCAAGGAAAAACCACCACCAACAACAACAAACGCAAAACCGTCCTTGGGATCTTTGCTGCTCTGACGACCTCGATATTAAGAATTTGGCAGGGGCGCCTGGGTGGCTCAGTGGGTTAAGCTGCTGCCTTTGGCTCAGGTCATGATCTCAGGGTCCTGGGATCGAGTCCCGCATCGGGCTCTCTGCTCAGCAGGGTGCCTGCTTCCCTCTCTCTCTCTCTGCCTGCCTCTCTGCCTACTTGTGATCTCTCTCTGTCAAATAAAAAAAACCAAAAAAAAAAAAAATAGAATTTGGCAATTGGGGCGTCTGGGTGGCTCAGTGGGTTAAAGCCTCTGCCTTTAGCTCCGGTCATGATCTCAGGGTCCTGGGATGGAGCCCCGCATCGGACTCTGCTCAGCAGGGAGCCTGCTTCCTCCTCTGTCTTTGCCTGCCTCTCGCCTGCTTGTGATCTGTCTGTCAAATACATAAATAAATAAAATCTTTTAAATAAATATTTTAAATAAATCTTTTAAATAAAATATTTTAAATAAATAAAATCTTTTAAAAAATAATAATAATAATCTGGCACAACCAGATCTGCGGCACAACCCTCAATGCCCCACTACACACCTGCCTCTGTTCTAGTTGAAACGAAACAGAGACAGAGGAGTTCACTCTCCTCTAGGGAGCTGGTGGTGGGTGGCACAGCGAACTCCAAGCCCCTGAAGTGTCTGGGTTCTGAGAGAGGAGAGATGGTAATAATCTACAAGATATTCCTATCAGAGTATTTATTGTGAAACCTTTAATCTCGCAACTGACTGATGGTCTTTTTTTTTTAAGATTTTATTTATTTATCTGACACAGAGAGACACAGTGAGAGGGGGAACATAAGCAGGGGGAGCGGGAAAGGGAGAAGCAGGCTCCCCACTGAGCAGGGAGCCCAATTCAGGGCTTGATCCCAGGACTCTGGGATCATGAGTGAGCGGAAGGCAGATGCCCAAGGACTGAGCCAGGAGGTGCCTCTCCTGGTTTAGATTCCTCCCCACATTCTGCCACAGTACAGCACACGTGCGGGCACTCAGTGCTACTTTTTGTAACCATGAAAATATGGCTCGAGCCACTTTCACAAGTTTGTAACACACAAGCAATATATAATTGCAACAGTGTCCACAGACCACATAAAAGAAATGTCATTTGGAAGACAAGATGTGATGATGTTTGCGGGGTACTTAACTCAGAATACATCGCATGTAGCCAAGTAATGTTTATGAAAACCTGATGTTGTATTTCCTGATGTGTGTGTGTGTGTGTGTGTGTAGTGTATGTGTGTGTGTAAAAGGGTCTGTGTGTTGGAACTTAGGGTATATGCTTTCATTTCTTTTATGGTTTTGAAAAATAAATAGGGTGGGTAGAGACGGCAGCAGAGACTCACCTCACCCTACAGTGGTTGGTTGCTGAAAACCACATTTTTACACACATGTTATTACAGAAACTTTCTGTGTTTGTTCATTAAGGAATAATATGTGAGTTTCATCATTGCAAATGACTACTGTGCTCTCAGGAAAAATTCCACAAATTCTCGTTTAGGAGAGAAAATCAGAAATGAAGCCAAGTGCCAAGATTTCTCCCTTAGAGAAACAGCAAGGGTGCTACTCTGTGATGTTGGGCAAATGATTCAGCCTCTCTTGAATTTTACTTTCCTTGTTAGGAAGAAACAAAATCTCACTTTAGAGAGTTCAATACTCTGCTGTGTGACAAGCACTTCTTACATTCTGTCTGGGCCTCAGAAAGATAATTCAACCACCCCCAGATGTTTACCGTTTAAAATTGAAGTCTGGGGCTCACTACCTCACACGGGATCTCAGCTGCAGCACACTGCTGCTTCCCTCTAATTAATTCAGGGAGGCCCCAAAGGGCATCCAGGTATGTTTGAGAACAAACGTGTGTCACCAGGAGGCTGACCTGTCCACATCCCATCCCTGGCGACCTCCGCTATTGCTTCCCGGGTGTTCCCTTCTCCCCTCCTCCCAGTCCTCAGTCCCTGCTCCTCTGAAAGAGCACAGCCCCAACCAGGGCATTTCCCAAGACTTGCAAAGCTGCAAACGATTCCAGTAACCCACTTTATCCTTACTTTAGGCATCTCCTTCTGCCTTCCCTTCCTACACACTGGCAGGGGATTATCTTTTAGAGCTACGTTTTAGAATTAGGGTGTTTCTTTCTTTCCTGCTCTGACAGTACGTGATGGGAATGTACAGACACGGGCACCTGGGGGACTCAATTGGTTCAGCGACTGCGGCTCAGATCATGATCCTGGAGTCCCCAGATGGAGTCACATATGGGTCTCCCTGCCCAGTGGGGAGTCTGCGTCTCCCTCTAGCGCTGCCCCCTCTCACGCTCTCTCTCTCATTCTCTCTCTCTCTCAAATAAATAAAATTAAAAAATATATATATGTGCAGATTCCTTAGCAAAGCATATATAATGCCTGTCATGCCATGACCCTTTTCTTCCTTGCTAGCTCAATCTCCTGCAACATCCTAGCTTTTAGAAACTTGGGTTCTGTCAATACAGAAAACCTTGCAGGCTGTTCTATACTTTGTTGCCTTCGTACATGTTCTTCCTGCTGCTTTTCCAACCCTGTTCTGAAAGAAAGCCCAAGCATCCACCTCATCTGGGAAGACTTCAGAGGATCTTGGAGGAGGGTTCATCTTTGCCTCCGCTCTACTCTGTGGTTGGTCTAAAGACATTTCTGACATTGTGTAATCAATTTTGTTGCTCCCCTCAGAGGCTCAACCAATGTTTAAATTCCTACCACCTCACAGAGTGTCTGGCACGTACCCAGCATTCAGTGAACAATTATTGATGAATGGATGAAGGAACCAATTGTAGTCATTGGAAGAGCTTGGTATGAAGGTACCCATCCCCACGGGCTCTGCGTGACGGAGCTGAGTTTGCCCTTTGGAGAGGCCCCCAGCTCACTAGACATCATGCATGCAACAAACCACTTAGAGGGGAGAGTGCATGCAGAAACACAGAGAATGCTTTCCAGTTCCAAACGATGATGGCTGCTGGGCTTTCTCATTAGAGCATTTGGAGTCAGACATGCTTTGGGGGATTGTAGCTGCTGAGAGCCCATGGCAGCCACTGATGGCAGAAGCATAGATGGCATGAGCTGATGAACAGCTACAAGTGCAAGGAGGGAGGGCTGAGTGACCCTGTGGGATGGGAGCTGATGACAGCTCCTACTGTCTGCAGGCATCATGGAAGCTTCCATGAAAAGCATCAGAGAGCAGCCAGCTGGGCCTCCATCATTGCTCAGAAAGCAAGGGACCTCTCCTTCCCAAAGGGCATCCTCTCTGGTCTCCCTGTGGGAAAAGTAAAGGATTCCAACATTATTCCTGCTCAGAGAGACAGAAAAAACATTTCCCACCAGAAATCTAGAGAAAGAAGACCTCTGTGGGGCTTTCAGCTAGCAAGTAAAAACTTGAAATGAAATCTAATCTTCAAAGTTTGGTGGAGGGCACGGGCAGGAAAAAGAGTTAGAATTAGCATGTCCTAAAAATAGAGTAACAAGACTGACTTTATTTGAAATGTAGAAAGAGAGAAGTGTTGAATAAGAACCAATGTAAATAATAAAAAGTGAGGAATTTCAAACCAAGATGGGGTGTAATGGCCCTTGGACTGTTAAAAAGAACAGAGTCCTTTTCCGGATTCCTCATCCTACAAAAGAAACTAATATGTGGAATGTCTGATGCCAAAATTCCAGCGAATCATTTTAACTGCTAAGTTTTCTAAGTATCAAAAGGTTGATATTTCCAAAATTCTGCTAAATAGAAGGGTCTTCCTATTTTGTCTCCCTGTTACCACTGTGACCTGTGAAATTCAAACAAGTCACCTAAATTTAAATATTTCTGAGAAGACTTCAAAACTGAGTGCTGTCTTTGCCTCAGGCATTTCTTTTAAAAGTAAGTTTTTGCATAGAAATTAAATATCTAGTGAGGCTTGGGTGCCTCAAGTCAGTTAAGCATCTGCCTTGGGCTCTGGTGGTGATCCCAGGGCCATGGGATGGAGTTCCACCTCCAACTTCTTGCTCCTCGGGGAGGCTGCTTCTCCCTCTGCCTGCTGCTCCTCCTGCTTGTGCATGCTCTCTCTCTCTCTCTGACAAATAAATAAATAAAATCTTTGGGAAAAATTGCAAAAAAAGAAGGTAAATATCAATTCCAAACTTTTAGGAAAAAATATGAAGCATTTTTTCAGATTAATTTGGATGACAAAATAATTTTGCTACTACTATTGTTGGGCATGATACTAAGTACACAATATTTCAAAATAAAAGAGTATTCGGGGCCCCTGGGTGGCTCAGTGGGTTAAGCCTCTGCCTTCAGCTCAGGTCGTGATCTCACCTTCAGCTCAGGTCCTGGGATCAAGCACCTCATCAGGCTCTCTGCTCAGCATGGAGACTGCTTCCCCCTCTCTCTCTGCCTGCCTCTCTGCCTACTTGTGATCTCTCTCTCTGTGTCAAATAAATTAATAAAATATTTTTAAAAGTAAATAAATAAAAACAAAACAAAATAGTGTTCATTGATCACAAAATAGTTAATACTCAAAGAAAAACATAAAAATGCAGAAAAGCAGACAAAGGAGAAAAACTTTTAGTTCCATTGTCCAAATAGAGCTGTGTTTCAAAGAGTGCATTTTCTTTCTTTCCAGTCTTTTGCCCTATTGTAAAGGGGTCTCGTTTTTGTAGTTATCATCAGCTACATGTACAATTTACATTCTGATTTTAAATGAAATATTGTACTTTCAACCATAAACATAACAATGGCAATAACAATGGCCAACCGTTGGGGGCCATTTTCATCTAGCAGCTCTTGGTACACACCACCTCTAATTTACTTAATGCTGATTGACTTCGACATCCTCGTATAAAACGTCTAAATGGATTTTTAGGACTTCCATAAATTCACAGTAGATGTAGACTGGTCCTAAAAGGGCCTTATCCATCCACAAAAGCAGCATTTCCAAGCTAGAAGAGTCCATAACAATTATGGATTTAAAAATGAGAACAATCTCATTTTTAAGAAGTGGAAATTAGAACCTAAAGAAATTATGCAATTTGCTCCAAGTTATATAGTGAATTAGTTTCTGGGTCGACCATTGTCGCTGGGCCCTCGGGATTGCTCTCTAGTGCTTTTCCACAACACCCACTGCCTGTCAATCATTTGTTGCTAAAATTAGTACCCACTGGAGGAGGCTTTGGAGCTCTCCCAGCCCCTCATACCTCATCTTAGTTCCTGGGCTAGGCCAGATTTTTGGAAAGCTATAACAGAAAGAGGATGTAAATGCTACATTTCTGTTTTGAATTCAAAGATAGTGCCTGCAAACTTGTCCTGCAATTTGTGAGTCCTCTTGGGGGCTGAACTCTTTGTTTACTGAGGAGGGAGACATATTCTCTAATTCAACCACACAACTTAGAGAAGCATTTTAGCAGCAAGAATAAAATCTCAATATCAAATCTACCCTTTGTTCCCCTGTCTTTCCAGCTGGACCTGACTTGGGGTTATCTGAAACAGGGCTGGTATTCCTAGAGAGAAGATGATCAAGAAATAAGAAAAAATTATCCTATAGGGGAGCTATGTTCACAGACAGAGCACATTAATTCCCATCTCTCTTTAAGGATAGAAGGTCATTTTAGGACTTGCTTTCCTTTTCACTTACCTCCCCATCATCAAGCTGTCTTGTAGGAAGGGAAAGTTAATTTCAGATGAGACTGGAAAAGGGGTTGCTACAAAAACTCTCCTTCTAATCAAACTCAAGTTCAATATGTGTTGGGATATCTCTGAACTTCTAAAGTGACTCACCCATGAACTTGACTCAGGAGATAAGGCACCTCAGCATTCCTCCTAGTACATTTCCTCTTACTCTAAACACAGTTCTCCACCCAAAGTTGTCTATCCCGGGAATGCAAACATAGAGGTTCTCATGAGGGGACACCTTATCCTGTGGCAGAGGTGACAGCCATCAGTGGAAAGACACAAACCTACAAAATCAGAGAGGGAACTAGTCTGTTTGCCCAGGGCCCTCCCCGCTTTGCAGTTAGTCCCTGGCGTACCAGGGCTCCACGCAGATTCAACTGGTCCCCTAACTTACAAAGATAACGTGTCATAATTTCTTACGATTGAACAGCATCACCTCATTTGTCCAGAGCTCCGTTAGCCCAAGTCCCCACTTGTCAGAGTTCAGCCAAGAACGCAGGAGGGAAACTGACCCCTGAGAAATGTGATGAACCAGAGTGAGGTTCAGGCTCCAAAGTTTAGGTACTGGCCTCATGGCAGAGACCTCATCCAAAGCCAGTTTCACTTCTGTCTTTGAGCTCCTAGGGGACCACCACAGGACAGGACAGTCTACCCATGAGTGTCCAGAATGACAAATGTCCGTGGTTCCTTCAAGCCCTTCAGATGGCAGCTTGCACCTTAAATGCTCAGAAAAACCTTTCCAGTGATTCTACGGGAAACCTCCCTAACCCCTCATTCTGTTTCTCAGCAACCTTTATGTTTTCTCCTCAGCGCCTATCAAAATCTATAATCATGTTATTTATGACCTTACTTTTTTTTTTTAACACATTTATATACCGATGGCACTAGATATGAGCTCCATGTGGCATAGGGCCATGTCCTTCTGATTCATCACTGGCTGCCCAAATCCTGGCTCAGTGCTTGTCACACATAAGGCACTTGATAAATAAATGTTGGGTGAATAAAGGAATGTTACCAGGGAGGCATCTACACTCCTTAATTACAATAGATCACTTCAGTAACTTTTTTTTTTTTTCCAATTTAGGAATGCTTCTTAGAAAGATAGTTAAAGGGACGTATTTTCCTGAAAGGATGGGAAGGTCAGGAGAAGATAACTGCGGTTTACTGAGCAGCTATCATGTGCCAGGAATGTTAATCCTCACAATGACGCAGTAAAAGAGGCATGATTAGTTGTCTTTTCACTGGTAAGGAAACTGAAGTGAAGCAACTTTCCAATTTGGTGCAGTTAGTGGAAAAGCCTGCACTCAAGTCCTAGGCACGGGTCCCATTATTTAGATTGCTAAAGCTTCAATTATCTTAACTTTTGGGGTAGCTCTTGTGTTATTTTAGGTGCTCGATGGTCCAGAATGAAGATCTGGGTTCCAAAGGGACTAGTTAGGAAGGGAGGGGGGCTCATGTAGATTGTGGCTGAGTCAGGTCTGAGAAACATGACAGAGAGATGAGCCCCAAAGGGCAGACAGGGAATTAAGAAGGGACAGAATCAGAAGTCAGGAGTCCTATGAAGACAGGATCTGAGTCACTCTTCAGCCCACTAAAATCTGGCTTCCAACCCCCAGACTTTCCCCAAACAGCTCTCATTAATGTCACCAATGACTTGGACATCAACAAATCCAATGGGTAATATTTATTCTTTATCCTGCATGCCTTCTCAGTAGCCTTTGGTGCTCTGACCATTTCCTTCTTCGTGAATCATTGTTTACCCATGGCTTCCCTGCCACCCTGTCTCCTGGTCTTCCTCTTCCCTATCTGCCTCTCCAGCTCAGTCTGATTGTCCCTTCATCCTCCCCTGCCTGGGCAATCAATGTAGGGATTTCAAGATCGAGGTGAGACTTGTTTCTCTTCCGTCTCCCGGTCTGTACAATTTCTCTCTCTAGGTAAACTCGTCTGTCCCCATGGCTCTAGGTATTATTGATGCTGATGACTCTTCAAAATTTTATTTTCCATCTTACACTCTTCTTCGGAGCTTCAGACTTGATTTAGCAATTGCCCACCTGGCACTGCTGTTTGGGTATTTCAAAGGCAGTTCAAATTGAACATGTTCAAGTACCAACTCACCCATTGCAATCCTAATTGTCTTTAACAGTCCTTGTCTCAGTGACTGAGCCCATCTACCCACATTGAGCAAGGCAGAAACTTAGCATGATCCTATGATCTCCCTCCCCCTCAATCCTCACATATAACCAGCAACTCTCTCTCTCTCTCTTTTTCCTTTCTGGAGCCACACTTAATTGGTCTACCTCTGTTCTTGGTCTCCTCCAATCCATTCTGTGTTTTTACCAGAGATATCTTTTTTTATTATATATTTTTTAAGATTTTATTTATTTGACAGGCAGAGATCACAAGTAGGCAGAGAGGCAGGCAGAGAGAGAGGAGGAAGCAGGCTCTCTGCTGAACAGATAGCCCAATGTGGGGCTCGATCCCAGGACCCTGAGATCATGACCTGAGCCGAAAGCAGAAGCTTTAACCCACTGAGCCACCCAGGCTCCACCAGAGATATCTTTTTTTTTTTCAGAGATATCTTTTTAAAACACAATTTCCGACAATGTCATCCCACAATAATCATAGAACAAAACTCCAGTTTCTACACGGTCTATACATTCCTGAATGATCTGACTTCTGCTTTTATTTCTAGGCCCATCTCAATCTATACTAACACTCTATCTTGGGGTTCTTGCCACCAATGGCCTTCTTTCAGTTTATGGAACATATCCTGCTCCCTTTGGCCTCACGTCTTTGACGTCTTCTCTCTCTCTTCCTGCGGTATGCTCACTCCCTTCCACCAATCCTTAGACCAATCCTGGTCAGTCCCTAAATCTCAACTCAAATGTTACTTCCTCCGGATCCCTGTACGTTTGGACCTGATTACATGCACGGACACAGGATTGAGTTCCGCTAATACCTAATACACTTGTTCATAGGTCCCTATACATTGCATAATTTGATTAATGTCTCTTCCTCAATGAACTATAATACTGGGGGGGGCGGTGCATGGAGATTGCTCATCATTGAGTCACAGGAACAAGTTCAACATTTTGCACAAAGATGATATATGGGTATTTGTCAAATTTATTTCTCAAATAAAATCTTTTAAATAATAAATAAAATCTTTTTAAAAGGCAAGGGAAATGGGTGTTATCAGTAGAGAATATGTGTCATTTATTTATAAGGCAATAATTTTTTAAAAGATTTTATTTATTACAGAGAGAGAGCGCACAAGTAGAAGTGTCAGGCAGAGGGAAAAGCAGGCTCCCTGCTGAGCCGGGGCCCAATGGTGGGATTTGATCCCAGGACTCTGAGATCAGGACCTGAGCTGGAGGCAGATGCTTAACCCTCTGAGCCACTCGGGTGCCCCAAGGCAAAGAACATTTTTACTTTATCTTTAGATTTCTTTGACTTTACAAAGCTGAGTCATTGCTAATGACTTTTTGTTGTGATTGTTGCTATTTTGCTAAATTGTACTGCCCCATTAACTTTCAATTCCCTATGGAAAATAGATTCCCATTATAGAAATTTAAAATAAGCTTTATCTTTTTTTAATTGGACAAAAGTACAGTTAACATGGCAGCCTAGTCTGTGCTAAATGCTGTAGTATTGATGACAATTTTGCATAGATCTATGATCATTTCATCAGCTCCAGACAAGTCTCTCCTATTCTTACGTCCAACTTGTCTATCTCCAATAAGAGAGATTTCTGAAGGCCGGAAGTCCATCCTCAGCAGATTCAGGTTGCTTGGGTTGGTTCAGCATCCATCCAGCACTCCTCAGTCTGCCTGGCTGGGGTGGCACTGGCCCGTCCCCAGCTCTGGGAGGACGAGTGACCCATGTCTGATCAGAGTATGGCTTCCCTTGGCCAAGGTGACTGGCACACAGATGGACCCAGGCAGGCCAATGGAATCAATTCTATTCTCTGAACTGAGTGGGAAGGAGAAACTCTCCTTGAGAGGAGAGAACGTGCCATGGCTTTCTGCACTCTTGCCTCCACAAGACGAAAATGGAGCCAATACTCAGAAAAGCAAAAGTGGGAAATGCTGAGATGATGGCACAGGCATGATTTGAGTGTGAGTGCCATCATGCATCTAGAGCAGGAGTGAAACTTTCTCTGTAAACGGTCGGCTAGTAAATAGGTTAGGTTTTGTGGGCCCATGGTCTCTACCATGACTACCCTACTGGCCTCACAGCACAAAACAGCCACAGACCATATGTAACCTAATGAACAAGGCCATGTTCCCAAAATTTTATTTATTGGATGCTGAAATTTGAATTTCACATAATTTGCATGTGTCCTGAAACATTCTCCGTCTTTTGATTCCCCCCGAACCATTTAAAAAGTGCAAAAAAACCATTCCTAACTTGCTGGCTTCATAACAGGCCATGAGCCAGACTGGCTAGCAGACTGCACTTGCCAACACCACTCTAGGCTTTTCAGTAGCCGGTAGCGCAGCTTGTAAATTCTCTTTTTTTTTGCCTTAAATCAATCAGAGTGTGGGGATTCTTTGTTTTGTTTTTTTCGGTCATTTGCAAGTGAAAGCGTCCTGACCTCATCCCACACCTGGGATTTAGTTTCTCTTTCTTTTTGGCTTGAACAGTTCAGAAGTCTAGAAAACTCCTAGAAATGAATGTCTAAGAAACTCTTTTCACAGGAGCTAAGGTAGGAAAAAATGTTTAACGGTATCTCAGTTGGACAATTGTAGGAAAGCTGGGACTTCTTAGATGCCTCGCTTCAACATTCATATGAAAAATTCATGAGTAAAAATAACAATGCAGTTTGTTATAAACTTACTAACTTAAAAAAAATACTAACATAAGAACCTGAAATTGAAAGAAAAGAACTTATTTCAATATGGCGTATTTGCGTTTGACCCTTTCCAGATCAATCTCCCCTAACTAGAAAATACTATATTATATTTTAATATTAATATTTTCACCAAGGTCTCAGGTGGAATTTATTACCAACCCAGAGTATATGGCTGACAGTGTTTTGAACAGTTCCCTCAATCATTTACTGCTAATTCCAGTGTTCTCTGTCAGTCTGCATATATCTTTCTTTCTGCCCATAACCTCTTTATTTGTCATTAAGTTGGTTTCTGGTGTTTTAAAAACTGATCATTTAATTAATTTATGTATTTATCATTTAATTATTTATTTATTTTTATATTATTAAAAATCTTTTTTTTAATGATTTTATTTATTTATTTGACACAGAGAGAGGGGCAAGTGAGAGAGGGAACAGAAGCAGAGGGAGAAATAGGCTTGCGGCCAATCAGGGAGCCCATGGAGGGGCTCGATCCCAGGACCCTGGGATAATGACCTGAGCCGAAGGCAGATGCTTAACGACTGGGCCACCCAGGCGCCTCTGATCATTTAATTTAAAGCAAAGTAGCAACAAAGAGAAATGAACAAATATAAAAAATTGATCTCTATGCTAATAATTAACCCAATATGCTCTACAAGCTTGAAATACATGCTTCAAATTACTTTTGAGAAGAGGAAATTGATTTTATTGCCACAAGGTGCCTCCTGAAGTTGACACTTTAATTACCCAAATGTGCAAACGAATGATGAAAAGGAGGTTTAAATCCACATTGAAACACTAACAGAGACTTAACCTTTTAAAAAGTATCCACGAATGACACCTTGCTCTTTGTTCTACCCTAACAAAATCACTGCTTATAGGTTTGCATCTTATCTCTCAGGAAGATAATTTTTACACTTAACACTGTTGTCATTATAGCATCCAAACTTCTGCTTGGGAGGGACGCCTGGGTGGCTCAGTCTGTTGAGCATAGGAAATCTTGATTTCAGCTCAGGTCATGATCCCAGGGTCTGGAGATGGGGTCAGTGGTCAGTCGGCTTGAGATTCCCTCTGACTTTCCCACCCCCTGCTGCCCCAACTCGCATGCTCCTGCACACACTCTCTCTCAAATAAATAAATAAAACCTTCACATTTCTGCATGTGTTTCTATTTTAACTCGCCATTGAAATTCTGCATTCCTCCTGTTTCTACAGTCTTCATCGTGACCATTTTATTGGCAACATTATGTTACAAAATATTACATTTCCTTTATATAGCAAGCAGAAAGATTGCATTTCCTTGATGTTCTAGAAAATGCTTTGCCGAATATTCCCACGGGGTCTCCGAATCCATTTAGAATCTCTGAGGACATTTTAAGAGTTCCTTCACCATTTCCTCCTTGGATAGGAAGCAGTCCCTTCTAGATATGGTGACTGTCTATTCTTTCCCATCCAGATCATGCAGGTTTTTCATCTACTTTACGGATATACCAAAAACAAAAGTAGTAATTCCATTACAAGTCCTTTAGCTAAATACAGATTTCTTACATTTAACTAAAGGCGGTTGTTACAGTCAGAGCACCAAGCTCATCCTCCCTGAAGACAGAATCCAGAGGGTTGGGGGGTGACCTGAGAGGTTTCCTGACTTCTTCGAAAGCACCTCCCCTTCTCCCCTTTTCCCTCCTCCCCTCTGCCCTGCAACCAAGAATGGTCAGACTTCCAGTTGGAAGGGCAGCCAGTGCAGCAGAGCAGCCTTGATGAGCTCGGGTCTGGAGCCAGTGTCCCTGCACTGCATAAATAGCACATTTTCTTTCACCGGGTCACTTCCATCGAGGACGAGTCAAGCTCCTCTGGTCTCTAAACAGTCAGAAAGGAGGTGTGAACAAATTCTTAGCAGCAGGGACATGAGACTGAGGACTCACCCACACTGGGAAGGCCAGGAGGGCAGGCAAGCCTCTCCCCGTGTCATTTTTGAATGATCCAGTTCTCTGCATAAAGGCTAGGTTATGACGGGTGCAGGCTGATGTTTCCCCCTTCCAGGTTAGATGGCAGATGGCACGCTTTGGTGTGTTGTTTGTGTATTTGTCCCATACGTTGAAAGGTGACATTTGGATGAATGTGACATATTGAATTGTTGCCTTAATTGGGTCTACACATTTTTAAGATCCTGAAATGGGGTTTTTGTTTTGTTGTTGTTGTTGTTTGGTATTGTTCTCGAAATTTTAGAATGCTACCAGAAAGGAATAAATATCTAGCTTCACCCTGAACGCACTGGCCCTATGCATATACAT
>RCUC01049128.1:0-26122 GCA_003697995.1 Taxidea taxus jeffersonii | reverse complement strand
ATGAAAAACTTTCCACCAAGAAAAGTCCAGTCCGAGAATTCTACAAGACATTTGCACAGGTAATGCCAATTCTTTTCAAGCTCTTCCAGAGGATAGAAGAGGAAGGAACACTCCCCACCTCATTTTACAGGGCCAGGATTACCCTGATGTGAAAACCGGACAAAGGTAACACAAGGAAGGAAAGCTGCAGACCAGCACCTCTTCCGAATATAGACCAATGTAAGTGACCCAAATCACCCGTCAGAGTCTCTCTGTAAGACTCACCAGCTTTGGAGCCAGCAGCATCCATGCCGATTTTCTTCTCTATGACTCCTCTTAGGGATTCAAGATCCTGAGTGACAACAGAGAGAAAACAGAAGAGCAGAAAAGGAAGACACATGTCTACCAAAGATAAGAGTTTTCAGATTTGATCAAATGATCAAAGAATCCCTAAAAAGAGCTACTCCTCGCTGGGGAGATGAAGCAAATGTGGCATTTGGGAGCTTGACAGAAGTCATAGCCCAGACCCCTGTGTATGCGGCTCTGGGAGCCTCAGAGTAGAGATTGTTCTGAAGAGAGATCGTAGAACCGTAGCAGCAAGAAGGTCTTGGTTGGATCTTGGCAAAATCTCCAGGATTATCAACTGTCAGTTTCCGAAAAAGACCACCATAGTATGTGTTGAATAAGCAAAATGAAATTTATTAAACTTACTAGAGTAAGGGAGAACACTATTTTTTCTCTTTAAGATTTTACTTATTTATTTATCAGAGACAGCCCAAGCAGGGGGAGCAACAGGCGGAGGGAGAAACAGGCTGCCTGCTGAGCAAGGAGCCCAACGTGGGACTTGATCCCAGGACCTTGAGATCATGACCTGAGTTGAAGGCAGACGTTTAACTGACTGAGCCACCCAGGCGCCCCAACAGAGTCTAATAAAAGAAGGGGGAAACCAGGGGAGGGTGGGAGCCTGGGTGAGTGATTTAAGAAGGATCTTGCAAGGAGGGCAAGTCTTTGGTTTAGACAGTGTCTCTGATAGCTTTGGGTTGGTAGGCATGGTAAGATGAACTCCAGAAGTGAATATTGATTAGCAAGTTAGTTGGTTTTAACTTGTTAGTTTTTAACAAGTAAGCTACAAGTAAGTTGGTTTAGTGTCTCAGCTATTTTTCACAAACATACTTGCTTCTAGGAGATAAGTGGTTTTGCCTCATTCGAGTATTGCTTATCATAGAATGGAAACATGCCTTTACCCAGAACTGTTTCGATGGTAATCATTCTCTGAGAATGGTAACCATGTTTAACAAATCAAACGGAGAGAAGATGAACTTCTACATTGCGGAAATAAAGAAGACCCAAATGAGAACCAACAGAGCTTGCTACAGCAAAGGTCAACCATCATTATCTCTTTGCTTGAGACTCAGGCGGGCAGGAGAGAAAGTTTTATAGTAAAAAAAACTCTCAATGGAGGTTCTTGACCCAGGAAAGCTGGAGGTTGGCTAACTAGAAACATGGCATTTTATTTCATTAGTTTGGGGGCACATTGGTGTTTCTGTGATGGCCTAGAGTTGGCCACTGTCTCTTTGTATCTCCAGTTTTACAACATGGACAGGAAAGTATATTGGCCTCAGTGCTAATTGCAAATGGCCCCAAAACATAAAGGTGTGATGAAAACCATAATTATCAAACTAGAAGTAGCTTGAGAGCTCTGAATCTCTGAGAATGATCACAGTGTTTTATGAGTCTGAGAGAAGGTGAACTTCAGAGCCAAATTTCTTTTTTTTTTTTTAAGATTTTATTTATTTATTTGACAAAGATCACAAGTAGGCAGAGAGGCAGGCAGAGAGAGAGAGAGGAGGAAGCAGGCTCCCTGCTGAGCAGAGAGCCCGACGTGGGCCTCGATCCCAGGACCCTGGGATCATGACCCGAGCCAAAGGCAGAGGCCTTAACCCACTGAGCCACCCAGGCACCCCCAGAGCCACATTTCTTTTAAAAGTCCTTGGAGGGGCACCTGGGTGGCTCAGTTGTTAAATGTCTGCCTTCAGCTCAGGTCATGATCCCAGGGTCCTGGGATCGAGCCCCGCATTGGGCTCTTTGCTCAGCGGGGAGCCTACTTCCCCCGCCCCCCTCTCTCTGCCTGCCTCTCTGCCTACTTGTAATCTCTCTCTCTGTTAAATAAATACAATCTTAAAAAAAAAAAAGTCCTTGGAATTTTTTTTTCAGCTCAGAGTTTAATTATGTATGAGTGGGGGCTGATTATTTTCAGGTGGTGTTAGGTTGGCCAGCTCAAATATAGATCCCTTTGTCTTCAAGATCCCTTTGGAGTCCCAGAAGGAAGTTTCACCCCTGGGAGTGAGGCCAATGTAGGTAAGCAGCCTTGCACAAATGTTTACTGACGACCCAGTGACCCAAGGCGCGGATTTCTCCCTGATACTAGTGTCCTTAACCGTAGACCGCCGTGTTACTCTCCACTTGCCCTCTTCTGCTTATTCTTCCTAAGTTAACAGGCAGTTGGGCCCTTGATTCATCAAGTAGATTCTCAGAGGGTTAGCAAGCCTGTCCTTTCACTTTTGCGAAAATATTTGAAAAGGTCAGACTCCTTTTCTGGAATATAGAAATGTGAGGAACAGAGCAAGATTTCTAACCAGTCTCCAACCCACTTAGAAAGAAACGAAATCTTTATTCAAAGCTTGTTCGGGTTTGTGAGATTTTGTTCAGTCTAAACGTGCTACAGATAGGCCTGGCTCATCACTGATCATTAGAAAAATACCGGAGTCTTATCTCTACATCAGGAGTCGCCAGAGCCCCTGGGATGGTCTTGGCATCCTTACTCCATACTAAAACCGTCGTGTGATATTCGGGGAACGCAGCAACTCAACGAAATAATTCAACTAAATTCACCCTAATTCAACTATCGCACTCTTCAAGGAAGTATTATCCTGAAAAATAAGCCTATGGTAACTTCTGACAACAGAGCTCCCCGTCAGACTCGAGTTGCTGCGTTTCTGTTTTCCACTTTATTATTGAGACTCTTTACATTTCAGCTCAGAGTTTTCTTTACGACATAAAATGACAATAAGTAACTAGTAATGGTGATAATAAAATTATAATACAACACGTACCAGCATGCGTTCGTGTGGCCCCTTTACTTTCTTGGGGTGCCTTTACAGGAGGCACTCCCATAACAGCTTTCTGAGAAAGAAAAAGTTGGAGGCGTTGAGCATTTGGAGGTGAGGAACCAAGACCCAAGGAGGCCGAGTGACTGTCTCAGGGTCACTCAGTAAGATAACAAATCACTGTTGCTCCAACATTCAGACATCAAATGTCCTCCATCAGAAAAACTAACCAAATTGCATCTTTGCTTCTTTTTTCTCCAGCCACTGTCTTTTCTGTTTTCTCTCAATCTTTCTTTTTGAGATAGATTCTTTGGGATATTAATCTGGATAACTCAGGAAACACACAGATTAAACATCATTCCCAGAGCAGACATCGTATTCTCCATGTTTGGTTGTGCGAACATTTCTGGAACAAGGTGTATCCTGATGACAATGACCAGTATATATCTTTGCAATTCAGCTTTACTGGGCTACACATTATATACAGTAAAATTCACCTTTTTGGGGGGTGCACCAGCTCTATGAACTTTGACGGATGTACACACTTTGTAATCAACCAGGGTAACCAAGTTACAAAATGTTTTTATCACCCCAGCGTGAGGACATTACGCTAAGTGAGGTAAGTAACACCAGCACTGCGTGGTGTCACTTACACGTGGGGTCTGGGGGGTGGGGGAAATGGGGAGATATGGGCCAAAGGGTACAAACTTCCAGTTACAAGATTAACAAGTTCTTGGGATCTAATGTACAAGATGGCCATTGTAGCTAATAATACTGTGTCGCGTCCTTGCTGAGAGAATAGATCTTCAGTGTTCTCCCCACAGAAAGGGAAATGGTAATCAGAGGAGGGCATGGAAGTCACTGGTTCGCTGTCGATGACTGTATCAAATCAGCACGATGTACGCTTGGACTTACACCACGTTCTGTGTCAACTGTGTCTCAGTGAAGCTGGGAGAAAGTTTGAAAAGGCAGGAGATTACAAATTTCGACTGTCCTGAGTTGTTCCCCTTGTTCATTTTTATCTGGAGCCAGAACTCACTATACATTCAGGGTTTTCAACCCATTCTCTCTGGGTGACGGGCTTAGAGATGACCCGCTTATCTCGCTTTGTATTAAGGGATTTGAATCCCCTTTGACTATTACAGGTTTTACCTCGGACATGTGTGGCAAATTAAAAGACATGCGTGCCTGTGAGGTTTTGTTCCGAGTAACACTGCAGGTTATTATTGTGTTATGACTACAGCATCTGTTTTGTTCTAATAGAAAATCCACTTGGGTATTGATAAAAAAGAGAAGAGCATGATAAATGCCATCTAAGAATCCGTATCATCGGCCTGGAGTGACGGCGAAACAACTTGCTTTCCTTTCAAAACTCACCGCGTTCCTGCTACCACCTCGGCTGCCGGGCCGGTGCTGCTATTGCTTATTTATTTTATAGGATTTTCATTACGTCTTTATACATGTCTTAATATAATGATAAAGATTGTAGAAATTTAGTCTTTGTAATGATAACGACTGAAACTACACATAATGTTATTTAACAGAGGTAGTCCATTTGTGACGATCACATCACACCAATATACTGAATACGTTCCTAATCCAGATCCTGGCACAAGTCTATGTGCGTCTAACTTGAGGCCGCTGGCCCTGCTGCCATGTTGGAGCTGCATGGAACAGCTCTGTCGTCCTATGGGGTGCTCAGCACCTCTGGTTCCCACATAAGCAAAGAAACGCACAGAAACTCATAAAAAGGTAGTTGCCAGGGGCTGAGTTGGGGAGGAAATGCAGAATTACTAATCATCGGGTATAAAATTTCAGTGATAGAAGTGATACATTTAGAGTTGTGTCCTCTTTAAGGAATGGTTCCACAGAACTATCTAGAAATTTTTTTAAGCCTGAGATCCGGTAATGACTTTCTGACATCTACAAGGAGAGCTATGAGTTTGAGAGGGAAGGAAGTTGAAAATGAAAAATGCTATTTTCTAATCCTGGAACAGAATAGTTATGGGAGATCATTTCCTTGTGAAACATTTCTAAAATGGCACTAAACCAGGAGGAATGCTTATAAAGTTTTAGAGCTAAAAGGGATGTCAGTGACTAATCAATGGTTTTTGAATGATGAAGCCCCTTTGAATGAAACAATAATCTCATGGGTGGGAACCAGAGGTGAGCACCCTGTAGGACGACAGAGCTGTTCCATGCAGGGGCCCTCCCACGTGGAGCAGGAGCCAGGAGCCTCCAGTCAGTGGACTGGAAGCCTGGCTCTGCCTTTGGTAGCTGTAGGATCCCAGGCGAGTTCCTTAACTTCTTGGACGCAGTGTCTTCATCCGTGAAGCGAGGGTCATTACACCTGCTGAATTTGGGCTGAGGATGAGCATTAGTGTTGCAAATCCCCCCGCACCTCGTCTCACCTGTAGGAGGTGCTTGAGACGTGGCGCTAGGTCAAGTAAATAACTCACCACCAATAAAACCAGGAGGCTTCAAAATAAATACAGAAAATAGTTTAACATTTACATAAGAGTTAACTGTTAAAGGAGATCTTTTGAGAATAATTTTATCAGGAGACCTAAGCAGAAAAAAGTTTACTGAGATTAGGTTACGCTTATGGACACCATGTAAGAATCATGGATTTCTGTTTAATGAAAAGTGTAATATGATGTAATCAAGAGAGAAAAAAAGATACTTTCAAATTTCAAAATGAGAAACAACCTTAAATCTTTACACAAAGCAATCAAAAATCCAAATTAAAGAATAAGCAGTGGAGAAGGGCCCGTAGAAACAAACCAAGTACTGGATTCAAAGTGAGTTTCTACAGCAAAGATTTGAATCTCAGCCTGCTAGAGAAAAAGAAGCAGAAATAGAGAATAAAAGTCCTTTCCACACATCTCTTCACTTCTGTTGCCTTTTCTTTCCAGTGCCATGAGATCTCGAGGGCAGTGATTTTAATTAAGTCTTACCATACGCAGGACAGTTCTTCTCTTAAAGAATGTGGACTGTAGCACAGAGGAACTCATCTATTTGAACTGTATGGTTAGCCCAGTGTTTTAAACTTAATCCAAATCTTCTGAAAGGACTAAGACTTTATCTGCGTGACATTCTCTGTAGTACCCCAATGAGACAGAAGCTATAGTTCTAATTCAGGGGAAAACTTAACAAAATGGACATTGTGAAACACATGCAAATATAAAGTTATTCTTACCTTTAAAGACATCTGGCATCAGTGATCTCATTTTATTCTCATGTCCCATCCATTTTATAGTTGAGAGATCTAAAAAGCAGGTGTCATCGGGGGCGGTTCTATGATTTGGATTTCTGTTTAATTTCCAGCTTGCTCCAAACTAATGCCCTTTTCTACTTTTCTGTAATGAATCTGGTCTTAGGGTTTCTTTGACTTTCTTTTTCTTCAGACAAGGCTGTCTTCCTTTACCCTCCATGTGCACCCCCTAGAGGGGGTTGGGTCCTGTATCCCATTCATTACCTGCTCAGGCCTTCACTAAGGCACCAACAGGGACAAGGCCACAAGTGGTTGTGATTCTAAGATACATTTACTTTTTTTTTTTTTTTGGTCAGAAATTCTTGAAGACAAAAATATTTTTTAGTGTTTTTCACTGAAGATGGTTAGATTTGGGGGATTTCCTGAAAGATTGGGAGAGGCTGGCAGGCGAACAAAGCAGGGGAAGCTTCATTGTGAATGAGCTGAGGAGAAATTATAGACATGGAGGGAATCCAGGCAAGGTACAAGCATGGGATCAGCAGTGTGCATAGGTGAGTGGGAGGGGACACAGGTCACATTGGATAGTTGACCTCCTGCCTGCAGACCAGCTGGGTTGCTGGCCTGCCCTGAACCTGCTGAGACCCTGGGTGAGCATTTAGACCCAGGGCAAACCAGTCACAAGTCCCTAGAGACGCAGAATGTCTTCGTGGGTTTGCATCCTTGAGATTCCTAGAATGGGTGTTGGTGTCCCAGTGCAAAGTCTCCTCTTGTGCCATTGAAAGTAAGTCTGGCCTGTTGGTGCCCTGGAGTGGAGCCTGCTAAGCCTGCCATGTATCCCATCTCCTGTCCCACGCACAAGCTCATGGCCACCCTCTCGTTAAGGCAGGAAGCAGCAGCCGGTGGGACTCTCTGTGGTTACTGGTCATTTGTTTAATGCATGTGAGTGGGTAACCAAGGGTCGCTGTACACTTGCTCGCCTTGGTTTCTTTGGGGATGCTTAGTTCACCCAGAGAGGATATTTAACTGTGGAAGAAATGGGACTCTTTGAGAACGCTATTGAGAAAAATGTTCTTAATGTTTTCCGGTGCCTGAATTTATGTCGAAGAAATAACTGCAGTCAGTTCCAAGAACATGCAATGAACAAGGGTAAAGTTCTTGTATTTGAGAATATGATTGCGAAAGTAGGCAATCCAGTGCACGGGGCGAGAGAAAACGCTGTGACAGTCTTCTGGAGCGCCGAGCGGAAAGGCAATGAGATGGAAGATGCGACGGAGAAGTGGATGGCCAGAAGATTGGTTTATGGGGATTGATTATAAAAGGGGAGTTGGAGAAAGAGGGAGGAAATAAGAAATGATAGAAGAAAATGTCCCCGAGTTGCAGAAAGATGGACACGTGAGTTGAAAAGTCCCGTAAATAGTAACCGACAGGAGTGGAGAAGAATCCAGTAGCTGGACATGTCCTCATTAAAATGTAAGTAATCAGGCATAGAGAAGTTTCTAAAAACCTCATGGAGGATAAAACCAAGTGCAAACAGCTTTTCTACAAAGGAGAAGGATGATGTGGGTATGAAGCCTCTTGTCGGCAGTGTGGGGAGAACACAGGAGACGAATGCTGCTAACCCAGAGGGAAAGGATTTAAAACCTGGAAGTCGTTGCCAGTTAAAATAGTCAGTGATAAGGTAGAACGAAGGCCTTTCCAGTCACGTAAAATCTCGGAGCAGTTTTTCTCATGTGCTCTTTCGCAACAAGAAATGACCGAGACTGTGCTCCCGCAACATGCGAGTGGTTGCAAGAGCCGTGGCTCCCACAGGCTCAGGGGCTCGGGGCTGGTTCTTCCAGCTCCGCAGGGAAAGTTTAAAGACTGAAGCAAGGAACAAGGTGAAGAAATTGCGGATCTTACAGACGAGTGATGTCAGGACTTCGTTTTGTACCTAAAATCTCCAGGAAAACTGTAATAGCTTTCCCAGGAAGTTATCCCCGCACAGTTGAAGCACACTTAAATGTGGCCAGAGTTTGAGCAGGTCACAAGTGGAAGGAAAGACAATTTGTTTATGGGAGATCCTTGTAACAGTTCATTTTGGGTGGCTCTGTTCTGATGGTGTGGGGGGCCCCCATTCTCTGTAGGGCGGCTGGCCCTGGAGCGGCACGGGTGGGCTGGAACCACGTGGGTTTGCTTTCACACGGATTTGCTTCAGTAGACGCAATACAGCACTGGAAGTATATTTTCTCTTCCTTCTGATTTTCTTAACGACAC
This sequence comes from Taxidea taxus jeffersonii, assembly GCA_003697995.1. NCBI lineage: Eukaryota > Metazoa > Chordata > Mammalia > Carnivora > Mustelidae > Taxidea > Taxidea taxus. Next base: position 17,569 of record RCUC01049128.1, on the reverse strand, counting down.
TTACTTTTCTCTAGCTTCCTCTATTGTAAGGATACCGTGTGTATGTAATGCACATAACTTACAAGACGGGTGTTACCTGGCTGCTCATGTTATCGGTGGGACTTCTGTCACCAGTGGGCTATGAGTAGTAAGGTTTTGGGGCTCAAGAGTTTTACTTGGATTTTCGACTGTGCGTGTGGGGGCTGTTGTTCAAGGGCTGACGGTGCGCGGTGGTATGGTAGTTAGTCTTTGTACTATCAGGGTTGGAAGGAATGCTGTTTCGATTTTTATGTTTTATACAATTTCCAGAGGCAGAATGAAGACAGTGCTTACGTATTGTCCCGGATCTCGAGTTATTAATCTTTATAACTGTACCTATGTTTCTGTGCAGTGTTGGGAGGTGAAGTAAAGGAAGGAGCCGGAAGAAGCGGTGGAGGCACCAGTTTCCTTATTTCATGGAATGGAGAGTCCAGAGGTAACCAAGTTGGGGGACTCAGATGTTCCAGAGTAATCAGTCGCAGAAGGGAAGCGGAGATGGCGTTGGGAGAAAGGCCCCGGGGAAGGAAGAGTAGAAGGGAAGACTGTGCAAGCTGCCATCCCACTAGGGAGGCAGTAGGCGTTGTTTAAAATGCACGAATCAGAAAGATGTGACAAACACACCCTTGGGGGGCTAGAGAGAGAGACTCCTTGTGTTCTAGACTCCCTCCGGCCACTCAGTGTGGGGCTGCCTCCCAGGGTCGCCATCAGGACGACAAGCTACCGTACATACCTTCCTGTGCTCTCGTACACACGGTCCACGGCACATAGGGTCACCATTCCCAAGCAGCGTTATAAAGATGAGGTGGTCCGGGGGCGACCTCTACCATGCCGAGTGGAAACTGTCAGAGCAATTAGCTTTGGAGCAGGGAAGTCGGGGGTGCTGAGCAAGGAGGTGGGAGCGAAGGCAGAAGGCACTGGTCCTTTACTGTAACGTCTGTCTAGGGTTTGAGTTCTCATCGTGTATGCATAATAGTATGATTGTTGCAACATTGACTATTTCTCTGGGTCTTGAGGACGTTAGTGTGTAATATTTTAGGGATTGGAGAGGTGCATGTGCCCTGGTACTGGGCAGTAGGGAGCAGAGGGAACCCGCTTGCTTCATCTTGCAAGAAATAAGTGGTAAAGCAGGGATAAAAAGAAGTGTTTTGTCCTCTGAGACCAGAGAAGTGACAGGACAAAGACAGAGGTGAAGATGACGCCGCGCCTGGTTTCCCCTCCGCCCCCCCATCAGGACTCTGGAATCGGACACATTTGCTCCGCCACGTCCTGGGCGTGGACAGTGTGGCTCTGGGCAGACGGCGAAGCCAGCGGCCGTTCTGGCGGCTGGGGGGAATCTCGCTGAGAGGCTGAAGCTGAATCGTATCTCACACTGTTTCAGAAAGACCGGAGCTCATCCCTGACGCTGATTTAACTGCAGAGAATAAGCGTGGTCCTTCTTGGACAGGGGTTCGCAGCCCCAGAGATCCAGTTGTCCCAGAGCCGCTAGTGCCCCTTGCCGTGTCCCCTCCTTCTCTCCTTCACTCTTGCTGACGTTTCGTGGACTCATTTTTCCTCTTAGGCTCCAGTGAGAGGCTTCAGAGGTCATAATTACCGTTTGTTAGGCCACAAGCAGTTCATAATTTCCCAGTGGGATGGTTAAAGTCACACTTCACAATTCCTGCACCATCAGGAAATGCCAACAGGAAGATCCTCTTGCGGGGAAATGCATTTTCTCTGACATCAAATGAGGGGGTGGTGAGGCCTGCTGTTCGGGACCGTGGGCCATTCTCGAGGGACAGGAAGAGTCCGACAGCGGCTGCCAGGCTAGGAGAGGTGATTCCAGAGACACGGCTGTAGAGCCCGACCAGAGCCCTCCAGGCCGGAGTGCGCTGCGCATCAGCGTGAGGACAGTCCTCGGGCGTCTGCGCGTGTGAAGTCAGGATGGAAAGGTTCCACGTGGCTGTATTTTCCCGGATAAGCTCGTCCTGGTTCCACATGCGCGGAACCGAATCCATTTTCCTCACCTGCTCCTCTACCAGCTGAGACAATGGCCTCACCTTCCCCCGCCTCTGTGTGTGTGCACGTGCGCGTGACGTCTCCGACCGTGGATCTCCTCGGGCCAGTGGACGGACCCTTCTTGAGGCAGGACGGAGAAAGAGAATGAGCGGGAAGGGAGGGATCTGGCTCCAGAAAGGGAAGGTGTCAGAACGTGACCCAGTGATCAGTGGCTTCATGGACTTCACAAAGGTTGGGTCCTGCCAGTTTTGTCTCCTTTATTGTTAATTTGTATCTAAATCTTGTCTTTTTCTGCTCCCCCGCCCCCATCCATCCTCACGCCCTTTCTTTAGCTCTGTAGGATTCCAGAGTAAATGAATAATAGATATTGGGAGAATGAGTAAGGAAACAAAAAATTCGGAGAACTCCCTGCTGAATTGTGTTGAGTTGTACTCAGGACCGAGACGTCTCACAACGTTGCCTGTGTTGCTGGGCACTTTTTTCAGAAACAACTGATACCGCTGATGGCAAAATTTCGGGTAGCGACGTCCCTTTCCCGCAGTGGCGGTGGCAGATCCGGCTTTCGGGCTAATCACATCAGTTCCTCTCTGCACTCAGAGAAGTCAGAAGCAGTCATCTCTGGGCTGATGAGCAAACGCAAACCCTCATGGCGTGATGCTATCCATCGAGAAGTGGAGGCTGCGAGAGTGATACAGACGTAGAATTTGGATGTAATAAGCCATTTAGAAAAATAGTGGGTATGGATTTGCCAGATCCATTCTCTTTTCCACATTCCACAGCCGCTGTGAGGAGCGGTTCCGTGACCTTGCTTTACGGACACACTCAGCCTCCTGGCTACTCCTGTCTTTTCCCCAATGGAGGAAGGGACGAGTCTCCGGAGCTCGAGGGCCGTTACTGGGCTTGTTGGTCCCGCACACATTCACAGCAGCCCTGTTCCTGAGCATGGGTAGTAACGTTCGCCCGCAGGGCTTGGTTTCTACAAGATGAGACCTGAGAGTCAGAGAAGACAAATGAAGCCTTTTGTAAGACCTGTCTTCGTATTAAAAAGTAAGGGGTGGGGGCGTCTGGGTGGCTCCGTGGGTTGAGCCTCTGCCTTTGGCTCAGGTCATGATCTCAGGGTCCTGGGATCGAGCCCCGCATCGGGCTCTCTGCTTCGCGGGGAGCCTGCTTCCTCCTCTCTCTGCTGCCTGCCTCTGCCTACTTGTGATCTCTGTCTGTAAATAAATAATAAATTTTAAAAATCTAAAAAAAAAAAACAAGTAAGAGGGTATTATCCTTTCGAAAAGCAAGATTTGAAAAGCAGGAGCGTGCGCACCTGGAATCTGACCTCGGATGGACCCAGGTGTTAGGTGCAAACAAAACTTGCAAGTGAACCCCTCTTCCCCAAGGTCGTCTGACCAAGGTCAGGCTGAAGTTTGAAAAGACACCAGGGCACCAGATGGGGAGAAAATGAGACACGAGGAAATAAAGTCAGTGACAGCATCCGTCTGATTTCTGCGTTGATCCGACGGGCGTTCCCGGAGCTGGGCCTGGGCCAAGCCAGTTACCGTCAACAAATGGCCAAGCTAGCAAACAGCGCTCCCCATAAAAGGGGTAACAAAAAAGATGTTCCTGCCTCCACTGAAGTAGTAACTGAGAATTAAATCGTTTGCGGTCGATTCCTTGTTCTCATTTCTTCACCCCTTCCCTCTGGCGCGTGGTCTCCCCGTGTGCCAGAGTGCAGAGGGCGTGTTTCTTGCCCTGTAGTATGTCACTACGTGGCGTGGTCACTACGTGGCTCAGGGGACTTGTAATGAACTTGCTGTGTGTGAGCTGTGGCCTTGGCCTCGTGCGCCCTGGGATCCCTCGTGACAAGAACATGCCCTCGAAGGCTGTGGTCCAAAGAGAACATAGACACTAATGCAACAGAAGGAAGAGCCTGGAGCTGACGCCAGCTCACTCCCAGCCTCCAGCAGGGTGCTCCGGGTGTCCAGTGGTCTCACCAGTAAAAAAATGCATAAGTTTTAAGCAACTTTGTATTTTGTAGTAGTTTATAATGCTGCTTCCGTGTAGCTAATACAACCTTTAGAATTAAATCAAAATTGGGGCACCTGGGTGGCTCAGTGGGTTAAGCCTCTGCCTTCAGCTCAGGTCATGGTCCCTGGGTCCTGGGATTGAGCCCCGCATCGGGCTCTCTGCTCTGAGGGGAGCCTGCTTCTCCCTCTGCCTCTGCCTGCCTCTCTGCCTACTTGTGATCTCTGTCAAATAAATAAATAAAATCTTAAAGAAAATTTAAAAAAAATCAAAATTAATTGAACGATGGACATAATATAAAAAAGGTAAAGTTTGGGGGCCAGCATACTGATGATACACTGTTGGTCTTAATGAACAACAACAATAACTTGAGTTTAGAAATGATTTGAAAGCCTTCTTGGGGCACCTGGCTGGCTCAGTCAAAAAAGCGTATGAGTCTTGATTTTGGGGTCTTGAGTTTAAGCCCCACGTTGGGTATAGAGATTACTTACATTCATACATTTTTCGTTTTAAAGAGAGCCTTCTCTAGCTGAAAAAAATTTATATGGGGACAAAAAGGAAAAAAAAAAAAGAGGAAACTTCTCCAAAGAGGCACATTTCACCTGTCTAGGAAGCATTACAAGAACCTGCTAGCTGGAGCAACAACAAAAAGAATCCATTAGCTGTCCTTGGAATTCTCACGTGTTTACAAGGTGGTTTCCCTGGTTGTCACTGGACATTACCCACTCTCCCTTTCTGGCTCACTGGGGTCATACCTCCCATTGCCACACCAGCATCTGTGCCATCAGCACTCACTGGAGCTGCTGCCAATGTCGGATGTTAAAGGGCTTGTGTCTACACTGACGGCCATTGCCATTGCCAAAGCTGCTAGAGCCAATTCTGCAGACATCCTGTCCCTTCCATTCTTACTCAGATATTCATGGCGGCCATCTAGGCCTAGGATTTGTTGATGCCAGTCAAGGCTGCAGAGAGAGACATTGCATTATAGTTGGGTTCTTCTTTCTCAGTCTTGGGCAATGCCCACTCTCTGGGAACCCACTTGAGAATTTTGACTTTCTGTCCAAGTGAGTTCTTCGCTAGGAATCTCCTTAGTACTTCTGGGAGAACATGTTTGGCAGGCTACTTCTCCAGCCTCTAGTCATGTCTAGGGCCACCAGAGTCCCTGCCCCATGCTGGGTACCTCTTGGTTTTCTGTAATGAAGGATGAAATGAGGATAAGTTGATGGAAATGTGATGGCCTGGTGGAATTAATATTAAAGCAAGAGAGAGACAGAAGAGCTAAGGGAGAAATATCACACGGCCTGGTATCTTCTCAGCAGGCTGAGGGAATTAAGGATGCTTCCATGGCAAGATCTCCCTGCTCTGAAGCCCACGGACGTAGGGGAGGTATTATGGGTTTGGATGGTTCTAAGAGTGAAGGTCAATACCAAGGTCCCAAGTTTTGCAAAACTCTGACAAACTGGGACCTAGACTGGAAGCAGGGCCATGGATCCCGGCAGGATAGTGACCTCAGGGCCAGCGCCGGAAGATGAAGCTGTAAAATGAACTAGAGAAGAAGGACATTGGCAGGGACTTTTAATGCTTTGAATTACTCTGTTTTATGCTGCTGGTGCATGGTTTAATGAGGAGGTTTCTAAGGATCCTTGTACCTCTAACTTGCGATGATTCTATCTAGACATTTAATGGAAACTTTCCATTGCTTTCCTAGTGCAGCTGCCACATGTCTGCTGTTTAATGGGCTTGCTTTATATCCTGAATATCCCGAGGAGATGGAAATAAATCAGCCCAAGTTCTGTCTACTCCATCAGTCGAAGAAGAAAGAAAGCGGCATAAAATTGCAAGAGAGAGTGGAAAATTTTCTTGCTCTGTGGGAAAAAAAAAATGATGATTGAGCTGAAATAATTAGCAGAAACTCTCTTTGTGTAGCTAAGAGAATCCGTGCAGAAGGCAGAAGGGGGGCGCTGAGAGTCAGCCACGGACCTGGGAGGTCATCGGGGCTGGACACTTAAGTTTGGGGCATCTGGACTATATCCAGAGTCACTGGTCAATCTTCCTTATTTTGCTAAATTCCAACTTTTATTTACTTCCCAGAACTCATCCTTCTAGTATTTTTGTGGAGCAAATCTGATTATAAAACTTTATTCTTCAGGGTTTGTGTTGGAGATTGTAGTAAAATCTCATCCGCTCAGACCAGAGGCTTTAAATCCGTTTTTGGAAGCAGGTTTGCTCCTCCCTTATTCAGAATCCTCTAATCTGTGGTTGGTAGACCGGGGGATAGACAGAGAGTTGTCTTTGTTCCTTCTGGAAAAGAGGGTATAAAAAATACTCATGTTAATACTCAAACACCAGTTAATACTTAAGTTGAGACCACAAAGGGAATGCTCTGTCTCTTTAATAAACTAAATTAAGAAATTCACGTTAAATCTCTTAAACTCTCCCTCCGGCACAGCAAAAACTGCCCCCATGTTATTAAACAACAAAACTAACCTCTTCCAAAAGTAGGTTAAAACCCCTCTAAGTTGTAACTTTGGTTCATACTGGGCTACATTATTCTGTGTGATAAAAAAACAATGATAACTTCTTTAAAATAGTTTATAATTTTGGGGCAACACGAAGAGTCTGCCCTAAAGGAGATTAAACTTTGGTTGAGGAAACCAGCAGCACGCTGATTTACGTGTGAAAACGTGGCTATCAGTAGGATTCCCAACCAGTTAAAGGGTGCCCTTGGGGACTGCCCCTCCTAGAAGGACACAGGATTACAAATAACAAAGAATATCCTCTGTCGGACTTAACGTTCAAATCACATGAAAAGCCCTTGAAAGAGATCAGAAGTGGGGAAGTGGGGCCCAGGGTTTTTATCCCACTCTGGGAATTCCAGGGTATTTATTTCTCTCTGTGGGGTCTTGCTGTGTCCCTTGATCCTACAAAAGTCCTTGCCTTCTGGGCCTTGGAAACCCCTTCCTCAGCAAAAAGAAACTTTCCTCAAATTTCCTAGAACTCAGTGTTCTGGTTTTTTTTTAAGATTATTTATTTATTTATTTGACATCGAGAGAGATCACAAGTAGGCAGAGAAGTAGGCAGAGAAGCAGGAAGAAAGAGGGGGGAAGCAGGCTCCCTGCCGACGCGGGTCTCGATCCCATGACCCTGAGATCACGACCGAGCTGAAGGCAGAGGCTTAAACACTGAGCCACCCAGGTGCCCCAGTGTTCTTGAAAAACCCGCGGACTTCACCACCCAAGAATCGGACACCGGACTTCCACTGGATGCAAAGGCAAGAGGGTTTATTCTTCACAGGCGCCTGCGGGCGGTCAGCAGCACCAGCTAGCTGAGCGCGCGGGCTTCAGGCTTACAATCCTTTTTTATAGGGCAAGAAGGGGTACAGGAGCGATGGCTAAGCAACAGGTTTCCTATTGGTTGTTTTAAAAAACGTAATGGGGATTATCGGGGGTCACAGCTGCTAGTCCCCGAAAGGGCCGGGCGGGGCTTTAGGGATCTTCCGTCCTCTATTCTCTTCCTGTTTTTGCGATAGGGTGGGAGGATGTTTTTTAGCCAAGCGCTTACAGAAAAACAAAAAAAGCGATTAGTTAATCAATGGCTGGGGGAAGGGTGTAGCCAAGCGATTACAGAAAAACAAGAGAGCGTTTAGTTAATCAATGGCTGGGGGAAGGGGGTCTTTCATTCTCGTTTTGATGAAGACCCAGGTTGGTACAAGGACCTCCCTGTTATGAGTAACATAGATGGTGGAATTTTAGGCACCCTGGGGCAGCAATAGTGGACTAATAATTTGGTGAGGACCCCTTCATTAGGCAGTCAATCTGATTTATTTACTCCTTATTGTAAACTTTGAATCACTGAAACCCAGTGCAATTCTTAATAAAAATAATGTGTGTCCAGCAAATGGAACAGATTTTTAAAGGAATTGCTCATGATGATTTAGTGAATTTCAGGTTTCTATTTCATAAATAACAAAATAGAAATTAGGAGCATGTCAGAACACATTAATACTCACACACAGATAAAAGTGATTTTATTAGAACTGGTAAATTATGCTTACTTAATTCAATTGTCATGCCTGGCACTTTGCTATATATCCTGTGGGTTTTTACTCCCTGGATGTGTTAAAATTCAGCAAGACAAACATATTGGGTAAATGATACAATAGGAGTGCAATTATGAGTCAATAAATCTTGTTTTTCTGTGTTCCTCCAGTAGACATTGGCTGTCCTTCCCGACATATTAGGGCAGCTTTGTGAAAATGGGACATTAACATATATGCACTCTCTGACTCCCTCCCTCTGTCTTTCTCTTCCCCTCTGTCTTTTTAAAGGCCAAGTGGGAAAATAAATGAAAAGGTAAGACATCCATCAGTGAACTTTAGATAGCAGACTAAAGGAGACTTGCTGGTTAGCTAGATGGCACTGACCCTTCTGTTTTAGTTTCTGGCGGGAGGAAGTCTGATCAGGCTGTGTGAGCTCAAGGTCACAGGATATCTGGTCATGTCCTGCAGGCCAGATCTCACAGCACTGGGGCCGGGCATGGCCCAGAAAACAAACACAAATCAGCTGCATTTCCAATACTGGACCAACCAGATTGGGGCAAGACTGGTACAGCCTTGAACTTGCAGATAACCAGCGGTGATTCAGGACCAGCGGTGTCTGAGAAGACCTGTGGGAGTCTGGGGAAGTGGGGACTGGACCTTGAAGGGCTCATCCAGGTAGAGATCTTGATCTCAGTCCCGAGAACCATCTCTAACAAAATTCAGGCACACCGCAGCCAGCTTCTTGAGCATCTCCAACTCTGCACAGGGTTCTCCTTCCCTCCTTGTGGCTCAGTGCACTTCTCCTACTCCGGGGTCCTTCACCAGATGGCCCCTCCATGTCACTGCCCTGTCTTAGAAGAACTCCTCTTTCCACTTCTCCCTAGAAAACACCTACTTCTGTCCCATTTCCCCAGGGGCCTGTCTACTAGATGATATAGGGATGAAAATAATACTATTAAGTAGTAAGCTATTAATAAATTATCAATTCTTGGGAACTCCATGCCTTCACACAATTAGAATGATCCAGACCATCCTCAGGGCAAGTAGGGAGATGAGTCCTTTGGGAGACCTTCAAGTCCTGGCCTGTTGGAGCTCCCCTGTGGGAGAGACATGCTTCTACTAGGCTTATCAGAGCTCCTCCTGGAAGGCTCCCTTCCTACCTGCAGCCCTACTGGGCCTGCCAGGACAGGGCCGGTCAAGCTTTTCTGAATAATACACTTTGAAAGCACTTTCCTATTATTTTGCATTTGCCCTCCCCCCATCCAAATGATAAGGGGAGGCATTTTCTCCTTGGGCAGCTTGGGGGAAGTGAGGTGACTTACTGACAAGTGATCTCATAATAATGCAGTTAGGAATAAATAAATCTCAAACCAGGACATGAGGAGCAGTGACTTTACTCCAGATAAATGGGAACAGAGCTGAGTTAAGGTCCAGGCCTACCCAAACAGCATGAACCTGCTACCCATGCTGCTTTTCAGGAGACATAACCCAACTCTAGCACCGATTTTCCTAGATTTTTCTAGATTCTGGTCATCAAGTTCTGAAAGCCATAAAAGAGGGTAGTAAGCAATGGTGGGTGGAGAAATTATTGTCGTTATCCAGCCTAGCTCACTGAAATAGTCATGTTGGGTCCGTCATCAAAGGAGCGATGCTGATACACAGCGAAGGTCAAACAAAGCTTTATTTCGCGCCAAGCATCAAGAACCAAACTGAACGGCCAGGGCCGTCTCTTACAAAGAGGCGACCCCTCTCTGCCTCACAGACGGGCTTTTAAGGGCAAAGGCCGTGTGGTTGGGCCTGGCCACGCACAGGTGACCAATGACACAGAGAAAACTGCACAGTCAGGCTGGGTCACACACAAGTGACCAACTGAGTTACAACTTACCCCGTAGTAGGCATTTGAACACCCTCTCACCTCGGTCAGAACTGGCGCCTAAAGGGCGGGGTCCACACACCTTGGTAGCCAGGGAGACGGTATGTGCGCCCCACGGACTGGATGTCTCCACCATGGATGTCTCCACCAGGCCTGACCCGCCCTTGTATTTGGGCTTTGTTACCTGGGACTGGTTTCCGGGACTTGTTTTTAAGTAAGTTGCGGTGGGGGGGCGGGCGGGGGGAGCAGGGTCCGTTTAAGTTTTACTGCATAAACAACACAGTGGCTATTCAAGCGAAATGGAGCCGTTTTGGCTAAATAGGCCCTAACAGTCAAATGTGCTTTTTTTTTTTTTTTTTATAATAATCATTAAGAGCCAGATTTCTTGTGCTTTAAGTTTTAAAGTTCAGTGAAACTTTTCCCTGGTTTGTTTAATTGTTTCCATTTTACAGATGACATATAATATGTAATTACGGCGCCTCAGAAATACTAAGTTCTATGTGGCAGAAACACTAACTACACACATGTACTGAGTGCATTAGGTGTTATCCCACAATCCACCTCCATACTGAAATACGGTTGATTGTTTAGAAAACGTGGCAAATGAACTGAGAGTTATTTTCTGATTTGAGAGATGCTTTTATAGCCAATGAGTAAGAATACCGTGGCAATATACGTGGAAGATCTAGGTATAGAGATTTAAACATTTCAGGAGCTTTAAAATTCCCTCCTCCCCCAGCCCTCACCAACTCATTCAGCAAACCTGAGTGGGCATCTTGTGGGGCAGCCTGGGCTGGAGGGCAGAGAGGAGAACAGCATGGCCCCCCACCAGACTGCATGCAGGTGGGAAAATGCAGTCAAGTGTCTGGGCCACTGCCACGGGGGTTCGGACACAGCTCAGTGGGACCGGTCCTTGGGGACCTTACGGGGGAAAAAAATGACAAATAAATTCAGTAACCTCAGTGCATCTTCTCCCCACAGCCTACTCAAAGATATCTTAGCTACTCCCTTTGACTTTTTTTTTGTGCCTCTGAGGATTTTGTTTGTAGAGCAGTGAGATAGAATTTGGTGGGAAAAACACCTGGACTATGCCACTTGATGGGCCTTTGGTAGTGGCCACTGAAATTGAGAGGCAGGATAAACAGTGGTCAGGAGCCCAGTCTCTGGAACAGAGTGCTTTGTATGAATCCTGCCTCAGCTGCTCGTGATGTGACTTCCGTCATGTTGCTTGGTCGGTTCAGGACTCAGTTTCCCCATCTTTAAAATAAAGGTCGTGGGGCGCCTGGATGGCTCAGTGGGTTAAGCCTCTGCCTTCGGCTCGGGTCATGATCTCAGGGTCCTGGGATCGAGCTCCGAGTCGGGCTCTCTGCTCAGCGGTGAGTCTGTTTCCTCCTCTCTCTCTGTCTGCCTCTCTGCCTACTTGTGATCTCTGTCAAATAAATAAACAAAATCTTTAAAAAAATTAAAAAAATAAAATAAAATAAAGGTCGTCACAGCACCTAGCACACAGGGTTATTGTGGGAATCAAAGTACTGAAAATCGAGTAGCGAGTCCACCTCGGGCTTGAGCATGTCCGGTGTTCCTTCCGCGTACGGAGTTTTTCACTGCTGACATCCAAAGCTTCAGCTTCCTTAGCTAGAAGATGCAGACAATCCCTGTCGAACTTTCTCTTACAGGCTGATGCTGAGGGTCAAGGAAGGAAAAAAAATATAGTTGTGATTTAAAGAAGAATTTAAAGATGACGAAGCGATGTTTGTTCAGATCGTTACTATCAGCATTTCTGTCCTCTCTCTTTCTTCTGATTTAGAGAGGAATGCAGAACTGAAACAGCAACATGGGTCGGAGTTCACGGACGGCTCTTGTCCACGGTAGCCCCCCGCCCCTACCCAGTGCTCCCCGATGAGCCACAGCCAGCCCCATGGTCGTGCGGGCACAGCCAGACTGAAAGGCTGGGAATGACGGGCGTATACAGCAAAGGAAAGATGAGAAAACTAAAATGGGGAAGTCCTGCTTGCACTTCAGTCCGTACTGGAAATTTGTGCTGCTGTTTTATCCTCAAGTGCTCAGCATTACCTGCCCATCGTCACTCTGGGCAGTGTGGGCTCAGAGTCCCCCAGGGTGACAAGCACCCGTCCTCCCCGCACACGGAATGAGACGGACCAAATGAGCCTGTTACTATTCAGCGAAATACCAATAAAGTCCTTGTTCGGTGTGATTTATTTATCCTATTGATCTACCCTCCAAAGCCAAGAGCAAATTAAGTGCACACTGGCTTGTGTTACCTTGAAAACGCAATACAGATAAAAATCAAACTGTTATCTTCTGTGTACTTGGAAGATTAATTGGAAACTATTCTTTCAGTGTTCGGTTTAATGTGCCGAACGGTTGTTTGGGGGAAATCGTGGCCTTTGTAGAGCAAGGCGGCGTTTATCAGAGGCATCTCTGCATTCACACTGCGTCTCATTAAGAATTCCGCGGAATTCTTAATTTTGTAATTCTTCTGGAAATAGTGTCAGCAAATTGGTGCGATCTCCTCATTATCCGCTTATGGCCTATTTTAGCCGCCAATTCACGTATTGCCAGGAGTTTATGATATATGCATCTCCAAATAAAGCCTCCTGTCCTGCAGGCCCGAGAGGGATCTTGGTAGAGATGGCGGCCGGCTGGAGGCTTCCATAGTTCAGAGTGTGCAGAAATCCCACCGAAACTCACAAACCCGCACCACCGGCTTTTCCCTTAACTCTCCATCCACCACATTTTCTTTTCGGCGCTTTGAAAAATGGCTGTGTTAACGTTCAGGCCTGGGTCCACAGGAGATTTTAGTCCGGAGCAGTCCTGGGCTGGAGGCAGAGTCAGTGTCTGACACTGTCACCCCCACAAAGAAAACCAGGTGAGGAGGAGGGAATGGCTGGCCTTCATGCTGGGCAGGTATCCTGAGAGCCGGGCAGGGCTCAGAAGGGATCCTGAAGGTTCTCCGAGCACCTGCTTCATCCCAGGCACCGTTCAGGTGCCCCGGACACCGGAGACCACCACGCTGGCTTGCCCTGCAGGATCTCTGCCTCGAGATCGTGGCTGTGGAATTGAAGATAACACGGAGACAAGCTCTCTTCTGTTTGTTTAGGGAAATTGTAACGCAGGGGAAGTTTGGCTCCAGGGCCCCTGTGTCACAGTTGCTGGAAACCATCGTCTCACTTGATGCCCCGAGCCCTGGGCTGCTCTGTGCTTGTGTGGGTTTCACCTTATGTGCGAGCGTGTACGTGCACACACCATCACACACCCGCACACACACCCCTCTCTTGCTGTGTCCCAGCCTCTAATCACTTCCTTCTCTGCCAAAAGCACAACTTGGGGTGAAGAAGAAAGCATTCGATCAAATGTCTTCACTTAAGGTTATTCCCGTTTTCTAGAAAGATATTTATTTTTTTTATCAGCACCACGCTCTAACCAACTGAGCTAACCGGCCGACTATTTTTTTTAAAGATTTATTTTTATTTTTATTTATTTGACAGATGGAGACCACAAGTAGGCAGAGAGGCAGAGAGAGAGGAGGAAGCAGGCTCCCTGCTGAGCAGAGAGCCCGATGCGGGGCTCGATCCCAGGACCCTGGGATCATGACCTGAGCCGAAGGCAGAGGCTTTAACCACTGAGCCACCCAGGCGCCCCTAGAAAGATATTTATTAATTTAAATGATAAGTCCAAATCTGAGGGGCAGCTGGAGGGACCCTGGTGGTCTGTAGAAGTGCCAGCTCCCGGCAAGGCTTCGAGAACACACAGTGGGCCAGTGTGGCGGTGTTCTCAGCCTTGTCTGGGTTTTTTCAGACTGGTTTGGGATCACAAGGCATTGACTTCACAGCAGAAAGATTTGGGGGGTCCTTTAGAGACCAGGGTTTGTTCCAGCACCAAGACGAGAAAAGTCACCTTAGACGAGAAAAGTCACCTTAGAATGTGCAGAACAGACCCTCTGGTGTGCCCTGTCTGGCATCAGGAAGGTCTGTCTCCTCCTCTGCCTGCTGTTAGTCCCGGATTGGAGGGCAGGGCGATACACCACTGCATGCAGATCTGTGGCTCTGCGTAATATTGATTCCTTCGTATTTATTAAGATTTGCTTCTTTTTGCTTCAGCACGTGATCGATTTTAGAACCGTTCGATGTGTGCCGGGGAAGAATTCCCAGGTGCCGCGTTCTGTGCGTGTCCTTTAGAACGAGCTTGCGATTTGAGTGTTCAGCTTTTCTATCCTTCATGTTTCACTTTTGGGGGTGCTTCGTCATATAAAAATCACTCCTATTTTGGGTTTACTGCATCTTCCATGTTATTCTTTCCCTTTTAATGTATTCCGTTTGAAGCGAGATTCGGTTCACGCCCATTCAAACTGCTTGAGTTTCCAGGTGACCTGGCTGTCCTGCTCCGTGGGTGGTATGCACTCGGCTTGGCTCTGGCCACCAACCGTCTGCTGTCTCTTGGGTGAGGTCTGTCCCGTGTTTGTCTCCTACATTATTTTCAATCTCAGATTTTAGAAATGTCTCTGGGCAACGTCACACAGCTAAGTGTTGGGTATCTCACGCTGGATGAAAACCATCTTTTAGGCGGGAGTTTTGATCCATCTACGTATCTTGTGTAGGTTTATTTATAGGGGCCTGAACCCACAACCTTGTTTTGTGCCTTTTGCTCATTTGGCTCCCCCCGTACCCTTTTCCTATCTTGAGAATGAATCAGGGGCACCTGGGTGGCTCAGTGGGTTAAGGCCTCTGCCTTCGGCTCAGGTCATGATCTCAGGGTCCTGGGATCGAGCCCCGCATCGGGCTCTCTGCTCAGCGAGGAGCCTGCTTCCTCCTCTCTCTCTGCTTGCCTCTCTGCCTACTTGTGATCTCTGTCTACCAAGTAAATTAAAAAAAATAAATAAATAAAATGAATCAAATTTCTATAGTTAACTGTTTTCCCTCCACTGGTTTTGAAATTATACATTTTATTCCTATCCTTTGTAGTGGTTAAGGTTTTTAATGAAAAAATTTTTTTTGATCTCACACTTTCTGAAAAGTTGCAATTCCAGCACAGAGAGCACGGATGCAGCGTCATTATCTAAGACTTACAGTGTATTCCCTGTAAACAAGGACATCCTACGGGACCGCAACGCGGCCACGAAAATCTGCACAGCAGTGTCCCTGCTCCGCTACCGTCTGAAGCAGGGACCTCATTCTGGTTTCACTCAACGCTCCAGTGATTTCCCTTATAACAAAAGGGTCCAATTCGGAATTGCAGATTATTTAAGTTGTCATATTTCTTTAATTTGGGAGAATCTGTCATTCTTTCCTTGACCTTTTTTTTTAAAGGTTACCTATTGAATGGGCTATTATTTTTTTTAAGATCTTATTTATTTGAGAAAGAGAGAGAGAGCATAAGCAAGGTGAGGGGCAGAGGGAGAAGCAGACTTCCCGCTGAGCAGGGAGCCCGATGCGGGGCTCGATCAGGGAATCTGAGATCATGACCCGAGCCAAAGGCAGACGCTTCACCGACAGAGCCCCCAGGCGCCCTCTCTCCTTGACCTTTATGTCACTGGCACTTGTGAAGATTTCAGGCCAGTTATTTCACAGAATGCCCCTCAGCTTGGGTTTGTCCAGTATTTCCTAACTCCTGTCAAAGACACACGCCTGGAATATGATCGTACCTCAGAAGTGCCGTGAATTTTTTTCACTGCACTCCAGCAGCTCATGCATAATTCTGGTTTGTCCCTTTATGAATGATGTCCACTTTGGTCCCATAAGGTGGAACTTACATGCCAGGTTTCTCGCTGTGATGTCGCTCTTCTTCTCTTTATAATTAAGAAATACTTTGTGATGAGAAATGTGAATCCGTAAAAGGATCGCTTTTCTCATCAAATTTTCCGTTTATTAATGATGGCAGCAGAAACTCATGGTTTCCTCTTTTATTCAAGGAGTCCTTTTTAAAAAAAATTTTATTTTATTTTTTCAGTGTTCTAAGATCCTAAGATTCATTGTTTGTGCATCACACCCAGTGCTCTACAATCCGTGCCCTCCTTAATACCCACGGCAGGCTCACATTCCACGCCCCCCCGCAACCCTCAGGTTGTTTCTCAGAGTCCACAGTCTCTCATGGTTCATCTCCTCCTCCGATTTCCCCCCACTCACTTCTCCTCTCCATCTCCCCATGTCCTCCATGTTATTCCTTATGCTCCACAAGTAAGTGAAACCATATGATAATTGACTCTCTCTGCTTGACTTATTTCACTCAGCATAATCTCCTCCAGTCCTGTCCATGTTGATACAAAAGTTGGGTATTCATCCTTTCTGATGGAGGCACGATACTCCATTGTATATATGGACCATATCTTCTTTATCCATTCGTCCATTGAAGGACATCTTGGTTCTTTCCACAGTTTGGCGACTGTGGCCATTGCTGCTGTGAACATTGGGATACATATGGCCCTTCTTTTCATTACATCTGTATTCAAGGAGTCCTAATCCCTTACTAGCATTGTTTACTTTTGTGTTCAGATCATGTGGTCAGTGGGAGCCTTTTCCAGCCAATCCCTGTTCTTTGATGTGTCCTGCCATTTTTGCCTACTTTGCGTTTCTGGCTCAAGAAGGCCATCTTGTATTTTTTTTGCCCCAAACCCAGAATCTGGTGTATCCACCAGGAGCTGTGACTTCTTATGGTGGAGGGTGATATTGAGAGGCTGAGGTCTGGGCACCGAGTGCTGATGGGAGCCCAGTTCTCCCAGGCTGCTAGGTGGACATGGGAAGTACACACACACGTATGCACATGTGCTCATGTATGCACATACACATACCCTTGCATCCGTATGTCTATTTATACCTGCTGTAGATATATTAAAATATATTAAAAACCATGAACTCAGATCAATTCCTTTGATTCTAAGTCATCATCTCGTAGGGTTTATTCTAGTATTTTCCCTTCCTGGATTCCTCCCTCCCCTATGGCTGAAAGGTTCTGATTTTTAATGTTTTTATGTATTTGATCAGTTCTGCTGAATCTAAACCATCCCGATGAAATGTCCTCCTCATGATTCTCATGCTGGAAGATGTTTGCCCACCCTCTTCCTGTGGGGACCCCCCTCCATCCCACGCATTCCCTTCCTATCCCCCCCAGGGGAGTTTTCTCTCCTCTGTTTTAGAACCAGAGCTGGGGACCCCTCTGTCTTCCAGCTCTTTGTGCTGCAGGTCCCTAGGGATTCAGATTTTTTTTAAAATTATACCTTCAACTCTACATTCTTGTGGCCTATTTGCTAAATTTTAGCCAGCTTTTCTAAGTATTTATGTTATGGAAGGGGAGTTTCCCATGCGTCTTATGTATAACGTTTTTGAAAACAAGGCTCCCCATGGGTCATTCTAAAATTTGCAACCCAGGGCAAGCTGGACCCATGGCCACAGACTCCGTGAAGTCAAGTGGGTGCCCCCGACTGTGCATCAGTGAGCTGGGATGGTTTTAAAAAAGGATAATAGAACTTAAACGAAATTTGAGATTTAAAAAAAGAGACAAACATAAAATACATATAGGAGGGAATATAATTTTTGAAAAATATTTTAGAACTTTTAGGCTTGCAGAATTTTAGTGACTGGAGACCTCTGAAGTGAGTTGTGATTTATTTGCCCAAG
>RCUC01049103.1:0-25990 GCA_003697995.1 Taxidea taxus jeffersonii | reverse complement strand
AGCTTATTTTATGAAACAATTGCTCTCTGCATTAGTAATGCAAGGATTCTTGGAAAACCCTTTGCAAAGTTGCTTCAGAGATTAAGATGGGTGTTCTTGTCATTCACTAGCACATGGGAAAACTAGTAGTTTTCAGGTTATGTTTGAGGAAAACTGTAAAATAGTCTTTCTCCAACCAGTCTTTTTTTCACACCTTCCCTGTCTTTGGATACCATTGCCCTCTCCAAGCACCCCATATCTTGTGGCAGCCCTTCGATGCTTAATCCCACTGCAATGACCCACCTAATACTTCTCATTAGAGCAGTGTCCATGTCCTTTCCATTCAATCAGAATCTTATTTATACTGTGTCCCATTTTTTGATTATGTACCTATATTCTCTTTAGAGGGCTTTTAGCTGAGGTATTTAAATTCAAATGAAGGGATTTTCCAGCAATGGAGGTACTGGGGAAACAGGGTAGTATCCCTTAAGTTAGAATATGAAGACAATTTGCTTAGTACATCTACTGTACCTCCAGTAATCATTATATAACATTTATCCTTTATAAAGAGAGTGAAGCCCAAGCACCTAAACTTCATGATTACAGAATTATTGACAAAGCCCAGAAATCAAGGAATCAAATAAAATAGTTGCTGAAATCTGGTAGGCAAAATGTGCCATTCTGGGTTCATGCTAATTGGCTAAGGCATTATTCACCAGAGAAAACCATGGATATAAGATCCAATCAACAGCGTATCTCAGACACAAGATGCAGAGTTCTTGTCACCATGGAGACAACAGAAAGAGAACACCATGTCACCATCCTTGAGGACTTCAGGTACAACATAAATGAGTAAGAATATAAAACCTTGTTCCTACCCTCAACACCAAGTCCATATGAGTATAGTGAATAGGTTATAGTCATAATCTCTGAAGGCATAGTTCAGCAAAGAGGTGATTTTTCAGGATACCTGGCTGGCTACTTAACTTTCATGTTTGTATTAATCTTCTTATAAAATCCGCCTTCTTTAATTAAGTGTGGTAGCATATATTCTCTCTGAGGTAATTTGGATATTGAATAAAAAGTTACAATGACTATAGTGCAATTGGCATGTTGGTATGAAGTCAAGAACAGAAACATCATTCAGGTATATATTCATTTATACATCCGTTCATCCATACCTTATTATATTTTCAACTAATATTTATTCAGGGCTCAGCATGGGTCAGGCTTTGAGAACAATGATAAGTAATATATAGTTCCTACTCTTAAAAAATTCTAAAGTCGAAGTTACCAATGAATAAAGATCCAAGCCTCCAGTTGCTAAGACTAGAATGCTTTTGAGGAGCTCACTCAGCCAGCTTGCCCTGCCCTCTGTCACCTATGACCTATGACATCTGGCCCCAGCAGCAGGACCTCCCGCGACCCCATCTCTGACTTCGGCAGCAAAGGAAGCGCAAAGCCCAGAGAAGGGGAGTCTCTGGCCTGACCTGGCTGCCAAGCTCCTTGCTGGGTTAGGCTGGAGCCCAGCTGAAGGGATGATCTTCCATTCTGTTTTCCCAGTCCTGTTCATCCTGTAGCATAAATGAAGTGCACTATTAAACAGAATAGTTTTTTAAGTAAAAAAATGTCCTAAATACATTGTAAGAAGAGAGGCTACAGAGCCTGATATGCTGGTACTATAAACTTGACCAGTTAAGTTAGATGCTTTGTAATTAAGTTTATTGTAGGTGGTGTTTCTAAGAATAAAAAAGTATATACACACACATTTACTTGTGGAAAAAATAAAAACTCCTATGGAGGACATTAGGAACTCCAGAAATCTATCAAAGAAAACCAGAGATGGATAGTAGTTAAATGGTAGAAGCAGATTTTAACCACAAACTATTGCCATAAAGGAAAAGAGACTTCACTACAGAATGGGGCTCAATCCCAAATACTGAATGGACAAGTGGAGATTTATAGCCAAGGAGCAAGGTGGAAGGAAAAATTACTAAGAGTAGACAGTAGAGGTAAAAGGAAGATTCTGGCTGAACAGACTTAACAGGATTCTTGCTTAAAGCTACCAGAGTGATTAGATGTCACCTGGGGGGTGATGGGGATGAAGAATTTGATCAGATGTCATTGGTGATCAGGTATCAAGGGTGAAGACTCTGTCTAAGCCAACATGAGAGGATTCTTTCTAAGAGCAGGCAATGTGAAGATGAACAGGGCAACCCAATTGTCAGGGTCTAGAAGATGGCTCAGAATATAAAATTTGGTCAAGGAGAGAGTTCTTGTCATGACATAGCCCCAAATGGTATCTGCAGCTGTGCAGCTTTACTTAGGTGGAAGAGTGAGAAAAAATCTGGACACTTGCTGGTACAGAAGAATTGATGGGGTTTTGAGAGGTTTAGATTTTAGTACTGATCTTGTTGCTAACAGTAAGAGGATCCATCTGTTTAAACCTCTCTGGATCTTAATTTCTGTATTCGTAAGATGCACAGATAGGACCAAGCAGTTTCTAAAGGAGTCCAAGATGATGATAGAACAGCTCCCAGGCAGTCTGTCACGGCAGGGTGAACTCAAAAGGCCACGCAGATCTCTCTCCGTGTATTTATTCTATTCTTTACAAGGGAGCCTCTCATTTCTCCTTCATGGATCTGCGTTTCATGCGTGCTTAGCCTGCTCACAAACCATCATCCAGTCAACATGATCATTCAGTAAACACTGAGTGCCCTCTCTTCCCCAGACCTTGGGCTGGGGACTGTGCTCTTGAATCTCACATTAGCTGGCACTCACTCATACTCCTGAGAGTCCCCTTTCTTTCTGGCCAGAGGAACAGGTTTCCCTGGTCAGAAGAAGCCCTCCAGGCACTGTTTGGTCTACAAATAGGGAAGGGAATGCCTCTCAAGGAGGCATTTGGCTTAGAAATAGTTTTGATAAAAAAGAGGGTGATTGTATAATTACCCAGACTCTATGTTCAGAGTGCCTTGAAGAAGGAATCTGAGATGATTTTGAAGATGAAAACCCCCTTTCCTTTCATGAACTGGGTTTGGTATAGGGACCCCACAAATGCTTAGATATAAGAGTATGTGCTGCAAAGAACTCTTTCTGAAAACACTCTTTGAGCTGAATGCCTGTATCAACCACCTATGAGTCTCTTTGGAATACCCAGTGTTATGGGTTGAATTGTGTCCTTCCAAATTCATAGATTGACCTCCTAATCCCCAAACCTCATAATGTGACCTTATTTGAAAAGAAAGTTGTTGTAGATGTAATCAGTTAAGATGAGTCTTTAGGTGGGTGTTAATCCAATAGGACTGGTGTCCTCCTTATAAGGGAGAAATGTGGACACAGAAATTTACACAGGGAGAACATCTTATGAAGATGAAGGAAGAGATCTACAAGCCAACAGAACACCCAAGATTGCCAGCAAACCACAAGAAGATCTTCTATCTTTGACAAATTTGATAGGGACAAATCTGATAGGGGCAAATAGCCACAACTTGATCCTGTACTTCTAGCCTCCAGAACTGTCGGACAAAAAATTTTTGTTGTGTAAGCCACTCATTCTATAGTGCTTCGTTACTGCAACCCCAGAAAAAAAAAAAAAATCCATCAATGGGGCTGAAAATATTGCGCTGACATTTCTATAAGAACAGTTATGTGCGAGGGGCTTAGGGCAGGTTGGGACACATTTAGGACATTTATTACCTTACTCCCAGGAGTGGAAGCTTAGTATAAAGGAAACAAAATCAGCTTAAATGTACATCTAGGAAATAAAAAGATACGATACAGGTTTTCCTCTTTAAACAGATGTTGACAGGGTCTTAAAAAAAGGTTTGAAGAAAACATACTGATAGGACCTTCTGGTAAAGATAGACACAGAGGAAATCTAGAGAAAATATAAGATAATAAAGAATTCAGCAAGTGCTCTCAAATGCCACAGTCACAATTCATTCGAGAACAGTCTAGCCACATACAATGTTCAGTAGATAAAGAGAATGGTGTTTATATATATTTTTTTTCTCATGTTATGATCTCTACAACTAGTAATAGGACAGCCTGTGAAAGAATTCGAGGGTCAGCCAGAGGTTGACAAGCAGAGGCAAAGAAGACATTTGAGGCTGATTATGATGGTTCTCTATGTTCTCTATCCAGCTTTCTAGAAAATCAAGCCGGCAGAATCACCTTTAATTTGCAGTTGTTTTTGTTTGTTTTACCATTTTACAGGTCAATGGTTGTCACAAATGGTTTGAAAAAACAATCTTAGGGACACGGGGAAGTTTGGATGATTTGACAGTCCCAAATTAGGGCGCTTGGGATGACTTACTGTCCTGGCCACGTGGATCCACTCCCTTGCCAGTTCCTGCTTATGGCTGCCTTTGCCTTCTTTCACTCGGCACTGGCACCAGGGGCACCTTTTGGTCTCTTCTCCTCCCCCTTTCCTTTCTTCTTCTTCTTCTTTTTTTTAAAGATTTTATTTATTTGACAGAGAGAGAAATCACAAGTAGGCAGAGAGGCAGGCAGAGAGAGAGAGGGGAAAGCAGGCTCCCCGCCGAGCAGAGAGCTCGATGTGGGGCTCGATTCCAGGACCCTGAGATCATGACCTGAGCTGAAGGCAGAGGCTTAACCCACTGAGCCACCCAGGCACCCCCCCTTTCCTTTCTTGAGCAGACTACTAAGTGAACTGAAAAAGAGAGGTGAAATATGTTGCATTTATTTCAGGCCTTTCAATTATTTTCATATTTTTAAGTAAAATGTCAACAGGTTTTGCTCTTTTGCCTTTCCACTATTTGCCATTTTCCTCGACGAGCCTGAGGCACCCCTCTGAAGGGGTGAGGTGGGCACAATAAATTGCCACAATGAGGCTGAAAAACATTCAATACTTGACAATAGACTTGAAGGCTTTTTCCTGTAAGGAGAAGGTCTGCTCTATTCCCTCAGTGCAGAGCTCTGCACCTTCACACACTGATGTGTTAGGAATGAGTCACAGATATAAAAAAACAGATTTCCTCAGAATTACTGGGGGTTAAAGTAAGGCCTGGGGCCAGGAATGCAGATAGGCCATGCTTGCCAGGATCAGACTTTTAGGTCCTCACCGTGACAAGAAAACAGGGAGTTGACAGAAGCTGCTGGCTGTCTCCCGACAGATGAGCAGCAACCAAGGGAACAAAACATCACCATGGAAACCGAAGGAATCAGAGGACAACAAGAGGATGCGAGATTTCCTTTACTTATGCGGTCACATAAGCCACAAGCCTCCACCAGGAGAAAAGGAGATGTGAAATCTGAAAGGCTGCATATTTTATCTGAAAGCATTAAATTACCCCAGCAGCTATATTGGACTGATTAAATGGTCTTCCTCCTTTACCACCCAGGCTTCAGGGGCTTTTGAGAAAGATTAGTCTTAAGAGAAGATAGATTCTCTTTGCAGTGAGGGTATGTTTGCTACTCAGCTTAATGTTACGAACTTTTGCTCGGTTTTCTGCCTGTTTGATATTCAGGATGAGATGATTCCAGAAGTAGATACCAACAACCAATGTGAAGGGAACATGAATAGGAACATTATGTGCCCTCTATCATTTCTCTCACTGACTAGCTTTCTTCGCTTCTTATAAGAACTGAGTTTCTACGGGTGGTTTTGCAATAAGAGCTACTATGGTTCTCTGCAGCAATCTTTTTCTCAGGCTCAACTTCATCCTGAGCACTGATTTTTCAGCCCTGCTGGTTACCGGGTAGAAAGAAGACAAGTCGGTTGATGATAAAGTCAGTAATATTGTGTTTCTCAAATAATAACCTACGACCAGTTTTTTTTTTTTAATTCCTAAACTGTTATAGAAGTAGTGCTTCTGTAAAATACAATAAAAATGATTCACTGAGGTCCAGAGAATTTCGGTGTGCTGCGAAGATCATGAGCATTGGTGGTGGCACCGGTAAATGGTAAAACCGGGACATTAAGATAATCTTCTTTCCTCTCATTGTACTTGCATTTTTCCTTTTCTTTTTTTTTTTTTAAGATTTTATTTATTTATTTGACAAAGATCACAAGTAGGCAGAGAGGCAGGGAGAGAGATAGGAGGAAGCAGGCTTCCCGCTGAGCAGAGAACCGGATGCAGGGCTGGATCCCAGGACTCTGGGATCATGACCTGAGCCAAAAGCAGAGGCTTTAACCCACTGAGCCACCCAGGAGCCCCGCATTTTTCCTTTTCTTCATATTCATAGTTATTGCATCAAAGACAGTTTGCTATGAATATCTCTTCTAATCTTAATGTTTCCTTATTATTTATTATTAGTGAGTGTCTGAGGGATAACGGTTAAGCATTTGAACTCAGGGCCTTGCCCTGGATGTTGTACAACCACTAATTTAAAGTGATATGGTTCCGTCCACTCAGAGCTAATAATCAGACATAATGACTGGGAGTAAGCTTTGCGTTTAGACCATGGTACACGCAACAGAACCCCTCGAACAAAGGCGGCCAAATAAAAACATGAAGGATCCTTGTTTTATAAGTGACGATGCTGCATTAGGAACCCTCTTGAGTGCAGGTAGAAAACACTCCCCAAAAAGCACTGGAGGTGGAATATCAGGATTCTTAATTACGTTAATTTCAGGTTTCTGGAAGGTAAAAGCATTTATGTTTCCATATAAGGACTGAAGATATAAAGAAAGTGTTTGAAGGAAAATGTTAATGGAGATAAAAACAGGTGGTATGTAAATTCCTAACAATAATCTCTAATTTGATGTATAATTTTCTGGTGAAGAGAAAACACAACAGTTAGCAGAGAATATGCTGCATTGGTAGCTTAACTGCACTGGGCTCCATTAGACATTAAAAAAAAGTGTTTCTGTTTTATCTTTAGTTTTAAGAGAGGATTTTTCCTATGCTCTGAATTAGTGTTAATAGGACAACTATTTCACTTTGGATAACTCCAAATTGCTTATTTAGATGTTTCTATGGTCCAGTAACTGAGCATGGATAATATGTAATTAGCTTTTAAACTCTACCTTAATAAGCAATATACAGCTGCTGTTCTATAGAACTTCATTGAACATGTCCCTAAACATTTTTAGATTGTTAAATAGAGAGTATTACCTGGTATTTGCCTCAATGGAGTGAATTATCTCCCAATAGACACATAATCTATACAAAAGTTTCAGTTTAGGGTACTGATATGAATAAAACATCTATTATATGGACTAGAATACAAAGAACATTTAGGAAATTGAGAGGAAGCAGCTATATACCTGCAAAGTCCTTACAGAATTCAATTTCACTTGAAGATGCAAAATAAATAGAAATAGAAAAATAGAAAATAGAAACGTATACTGTTTTAGAAGTAAAATAACAGATACTTGGGGTGCCTGGGTGGCTCAGTCATTAAGCATCTGCCTTCGGCTCAGGTCATGATCCCGGGGTCCTGGAATGTAGCCCCACATCAGGCTCCCTGCTCAGTGGGAAGCCTGTTTCTCCCTCTCTATTCCCCCTCTGTTGTGTTCCCTCTCTCGCTGTGTCTCTCTGTGTCAAAAAAATAAATAAAATCTTAAAAAACAAAAAACAAACAAAACCCCCAGACATTTAAATAGGTGTTGGGCAGTATGACTAGAGGAAGAAAGTAGGGTAAACAGCTGAAATTCAGTTAGAAAAATTCTTACAGTTTACCTAAAATTCTATCTTGAAATGGTAAGAATGTCTCTGAAATTGTTACCACAAAGAACATTCTTCCTCCTCCTGAAAGTTGCCTTATGAGCTTTGAGAGGCTAAGAAAGCTTTCTGCAACATGTTATGATTGCAAGAAGGATCACAGGGCAGAAGGGAGATATAAAAATAAAGTTGTTTTCTGAAATAGTAAGAAAATAATAAGAAAGCTAAAAATTTTCCACTGATTACTCAAATGAATTTAGAACTGAAACAATGACTTTCTTATTCTATTAACAAATACTTTAACTGGATGCAGGAAGAATTTTTCATGATTATTTCACAGAGAACAATAATTCCTGTAAACCTGTGGACTCTGATTTTGGCATCTTTGAATGAGGTAAGTGGATTTCAATAGCAGGTTTTAAAAATCTGTCTATCTATAGTTAATAGACTTGGGAATTATGTAGAAAGTCAAAGTTGTCAACAAAAGACTACTTTAAAATACATTCAGTTAGACATGTAAGTGAACTAGCTTAAAATAAAAACTTTTTAAAATTTCTATTTGATTATTCAGGCATATTCCAACTTCACATATCTGTGTATTAAAGACTGTTGTTATTTTATGTATATATAAAAATACATTTCTTTCAATTCTGAAGAAAATTTTCAGTCACCTTATTTTTTTTAGAATTTTACTTTATGTTTTTTTCCTTTTTAAAGTATTATTAGTTTTTTGATTATTGAAGTGAAGCGTGCTCTTGGCATGAAATAGAAGAGTATGAAAATGTGTATGCTGACTTCCTATCTTAGTCCTCACTGTGGGTAGACCCAAGTGTTTTGAGTGAGGGTAAATGAGGTTGGAAGGATTTAATAACAAGGACTATTGGAGTTGGCAAAGGCATAAAAGTTATTGAATGTGAATAAAAATAATTAAGTTGGAATACTCAGAAGAAACTCCAAGGATTTCTAGACTTTGTTGAGACACAAAACAAGGACAGAAGGATGAAATATTCAAAGGCATCTTGACACCCAGATGTAATCTCCAACTATGGCTGAGCTGTGCATGCCCCACTCTATTTCCTTGACAAGGGATTTCTCTCCCTGCTAATGACATATCAATTAACTTCTACAAAATACAGCCAGTAATTAGAGGTAGAGCCACATAGTCTAATGAGTTCCCCAATGAGGGAATGGTCTGGAAAAGCTACCAAAGAACTCTGGATACTGGTGCCATACTGCTTCTCCTCCAGACTCTAAAACAAAACATTATTGTGGTTTCAGCAACATTTTGTGGAAGAATCATGGTCAGAAGAACTGCCCTGTAGAGTTGATATAGGTGCTGAACATTCCTGGCACTCTCCATAAGATTGCTTCTCTAACCTTAACATCACCTATGAGGTTTGCATCTTTCTGAGCAGGGGGTTCAGTAGAGTAAATGAGCAGAAAAATCAATCAACATCTCCTCACTTAGAAGCAGCATAAGGGGCTAAGGGGTATTACATTTTAGTTCTCTTTTTTATATGCATTTTAAAAAATATATAGCTGAGATTATACTGTATCATGTCATTTTATTGCTTTTCTGCATATATATGCATACCTATCTAATTAGATATGCATATATTTTTCATATCACTGATCATTCCTCACAAAAATGATTTTAATGGTTGCATTTTTGCTAAGATTTTTTAATATTTAATGCATTTTCAAAATTTCTAAATATTCCATTTTTTCTGTCATCTTCAATTTCTTTCATGAGCGTTTTATAGTTTTTAGAGTACAGATCTTTTTACCTCTTTGGTTAAGTTCATTCTGATGTATCCTATGGTTTTTGGTGCCATTGTAAACGGGATCAGTTCCTTGATTTCTCTTTACTGCTTCATTATTGGGCATAGAAATGCAACAGATTTCTGTAAGTTGATTTTGTATCCTGCGACTTTACTGAACTCAAGTATCATTTTTAGCAATTTTTTTGGTGGTGTCTTTTGGGTTTTCTATATAGGGTATCATTTCACCTGCAAATAATGAAAGTTTGACTTTTTCCTTGACGATTTAGATACCTTTTATTTCTTTTTGTTGTCTGCTGAGTTCTATAATATCAGTATTCTTCTCTTAACTATTATCCTCTTAATAGAAATGAAAATAATTTCCTTGTTCCACTATCACAAAAATGTGGCAGTGAAAACCCTCACATGCTACTATATATGTTTCTATATGCTTCTATATATGTCTACCTGTCTATGATAGGTACTTAAACATATGATCATAGCATTGAATAGTGCACGTTTCTTAGATAGGGCTGCCAGAATCATGATCAAGAAGTCATTCCAAAAAGGAATGTTTGCCTCCTTTATCCTGTCTTCTCTTCCAAGTTCTTCTTTTCCCAACATACATCCTTGTCTCAAAGTCCCTCAGTTTGGTGTCCCTTATCACTTCCTTGGGAAACCCAGTTCTTCTCCACAGGAAGAGAAGTTTTCTCCTCTTGGTCCAGTTCAGCACTGTGGACACCTCAGTGGTCCTCTAAGAGGAGCACCTTAAGAGGGCCTCCTGGGCTTGAGCACAAGATCTGTACAATGCAGTGGGATTTCTGGAGTTCTGGGGGTTCAATTTTAGTTCAGACTTCTCACTGGAATTACTCTCAAATTCCTTCCAAAATGGTTACTTCATTACCAGGTCTCCAGAACAGTGGTATAATTCACCAAAACAGTATCATATTTGCCCCCAAACAGTGCAGTCTACATTTATATTTAGGGAAAGAAGACGCTAGAGAGCACGAGATGAGTGCCCTCCTTAATGCCCATCACCTAGTGGTGTGTGTGTGTGTATATATACATATATATACGTACATATACGTATATACATACATACATATATATGAATACTACTCAGCCATGAAAAAGAATGTTATCTTGCCATTTACAACAACATGGATAGAACTAGAGGGTATTATGCTAAACAAAATAAGTCAGAGAAATAGACAAATATAGAAACAGCAAATATCATATGAATCCATTCATATGTGGAATTTAAGAAACAAAACAGATGAACATAGGGAAAGGGAAGAAAAAATAAAATAAGGTGAAAATAGAGAAGGAGAAAAACCATAAGAGACTTTTAACTATGGGAAACAAACTAAGGGTTGCTGGAGGGGAGGTGGTTGGGGGATGGGGTAACTGGGTGATGGGCATTAAGGAGGTCACTTGAAATAACGTGCACTTGGTGTTATAGGCAACTGATAAGAAATTCTTTAAACATTGCTTTACTTGACTTAGGAGGTTGATGTAAAATTTTACAATAATGTTCGTAATCTCTCTTATTATAATAATCATATATATCCACTAAAAAAATCATGCTCCCTGGTTAGCATTCTGCTATATTTTTAGGTTTTAAAAATATAAATAGGGGGCACCTGGGTGGCTCAGTTGGTTAAGCCACTGCCTTCGGCTCAGGTCATGATCCCAGAGTCCTGGGATTAAGTCCCATAAAGGGCTTCCCCTGCTCTGCAGGGAGCCTGCTTCTCTCTCTCCCTCTGCCCCTCCCCCTGCTTGTGCTGTCTCCCTCTCTGTCAAATAAATAAATAAAATCTTAAAAAAAATACAAACAGATAAACAAAACTGGAGTCATTACTATTTTTTCCATTTTGAGTCCTTACAACTCAATTATAATGTTTCTATACTATTTGAATATTTATAAGGTTGGTTCCAGGATCTGCAGGCTTTAGGAGGCCTTTCTGATTTCCCTTTAGTCATATGTGTCAATATCAAGGGGAAATACATGGCTTCTTATACTTGCTCATTTTCTCACTTGGTTTGGGGCATATATTTATGTGAGCATTTTTTCCCTCTGAAGTTGCAGATTCTGACTGCCATAGTACTCGCAGGTAATTTTTTCTAGTGCTTTCCTCCTGTCAATTGCTGAGCATCCACTGAAAAATTACCAGGACTCCCTAAGGGCATTTTGTTGGGCATCATCTCTGCTGGTGATCATTAGCCAAAATTTGTGAGCTGGTTTCAAAAACACTACTTTTAAACCTTTTTGTGGTCTACTGAGCTCACAGATAGCTAGTCAAACAACTACAGCCAGAGCTGGTGTTTGCCATTTGTCCTCTCACAACCCTTGCTTTAACCCTAAAGTGGCAGAGGGACCACATCCATATTATCCTTGGCTGGGTAATGTAAATGGAATGGCAATGTTTCAGCACCTGAAATGAAATGAATCTTAATCAGAAAGCGAAGTGATGGGATCAGCATATTTTTTTTCTGAACTGAAATAAAATCCACATGTAATGTATAAACTTTCTGTTTAAAATTTACTTCAGAAACTCTATGAATACTGTATAAAATGTAGTAATAGTCTATGTATTTTAATAATGGATGCTAACACCTCAGGGTGCTTATAATGTACCAAAAAATGCCCTAAGCATTTCACATGTGGACTGTTTGTGTTCCTCCAAAAATCATATGTTGACCTTAAATAGTATTGTGAGTGGGGCCTTTGGGAGGTAATTAGGTTTAGATGAGAGCATGAGGGGTTGTCCTTAATATGGGATTAGTGCCTTTAGATGAAGAGGCCAGAGAGCTTGCTTTTAATCTTCTCTCTCCTTGCCATATAAGGGCACAGACAGAAGATAACTGTAAGCCAGAAAGAGAACCTTCCCCTTGAATATGACCATGCTGAGAACTTGATCTTGAATTTCCCAAACTTAAGACTGTCTGAAATAAATATTTCTTGTTTAAGCCACCCAGTCTATGGTTATTTTATTATAGTGCATGAATCAGGCTAAGAAATGAGTAAGAACTTTATTACAGATGAAGAAGAAATTTGGGAGATAAAGTAACCCACAACAAGGCCGTTTTTCCAGTGAGCAAGGATAAACCGTGACCATTAATTCTAGCATCCATCACCTCACCACCATGCTGTATTGCCTCCCTCCCAGAGACTTAAGCATGGAAAGAAAACCAACCTTTCTGTGAAATATTGACAATCCTTGCATAAAGCTGTTAATACACTCAAGTCAACATAGTCCTGGAATTTGGGAGATCCATCTTATTGATATTGTACTGAGCACAGTATCACAAATGATCACAATAGCTTCCAGGATGTTATTTGTTAGAAAGTTTTATCCATATTATCTATTTGGCTAGAATTTAGCCCTTTGTTTATTACCATATTTCATTTTAAAGTGATGCTATTTTTTTTCATAGAAACCAAATGGATAACTTCACCCCTTCATTTACTCAGTGTCAAATGTACTAGGATGGACGTAACTAAGTATTTTGTCTTTAGATACTCATTCCTTCTCATTCATTTATTCTACAGACACTTATTTAGTGCCTGCTCCATGTCAGACACTCTTCAGGACATTGGGAAACAATGATTGAGTGGAAAAGATAAAAGTTACCTATGTTCATAGAATGTACATTCTGATGAAGAAAGGGGAATTGATAATAAGCAAATAATTAAGTAAATCAATACTCAAGATAATTTCTGGTAGTGGGAAATACCGTGAAAGTAAAGCAGAAACAAATGAATGAGGGGATGCAGTCAGAGATCATCTCTTAAAGATGTCAAGATTTGAGTTGATATTTGAATTATGAGTGAGAAATTCTAGGGAAAAGCATTCCAGGCAAAGAGAACAGTGAGTTCTAGACTCAGAATTAATTTCCATGTTCCAGAGAATAAGGTGAGAACTATTTTTTTTAGGCTCAGTTTGATTTATTTCAGACCCTAGGCACAAACCAGTTTGCATGGCTAGATTAAATAACCTAATGAACTCTAACCCACATGCTTGGGCATTAAGGTTGTCAAGTACCCATTTGGGTTTTGTTTATGTCTTCCTTCCTGTTGAATGACATCCTATTTGAAATCTTTCCAGCATTGAATTTAAAAAGGAAACATAGGTCATTTAAATGAGAGAGCAAGCAGACAGGAGATGCTGTAAATCAGAGCATTACTGATCATGATTAGATTTTGAACATATTCCAAGAATACTCTTTGCATTCCTCTCCAGCCTCTTCTGATCTGATTGATTTATGCTAGAAGTTATGATCTCGTGTTACAGTCTTCTATTGGTTTGCTGCTGGCATACTAGCGTTTTATAATGGCAGTGATAATGAGTATAATGAAATCATTAAATTCCCCCAGCCATTACCAGAAGAATTTGGGGTGGGAGAATTTATTTTTTTAAAAAAGAAATTCCATTTGAGTCACTAATCCAAATAATAAAAATTCACATGCCACTAATGACTCAGACCACTTCACCAGAGAGTGCCTTAGTATACATATTGGGTAAGGCCATTAAGGCAGATGACAACACATTGTTTGAGCAGAGAAAGGATTTACAATTAAAGGCTTAAAGATAGAAGGACCTTTCTTCTTTCCATTACCAGAATTTCCCTTCTTTATCAATGCATTGTCTAATTAATAGCCTAAAAATATAAACAGAATCATATAAACTGGTTTCTAATGTCTAATTTCAGAAATAATAAAGAAAGCATACAGGGAAAGCAATATATATTATATTACTATGTTTCATAATGCCAAAATAATAATGCTGCAAAAAGAAAAGTGAGTCTTAAATTATTAGAATCATCAGATGACCGGGCTATGAGAAAACTTTGGAATTTATATCAATTTCAAAAGGAAAATTATTTGTTAAATAATTTTGAATATTTACTGATATATTTAGAAAGTTCACTTAAGTATTTATTTTCAAAATGTTGTAGGCCATTTTAGCTATTGTGATTTGCTTTTTCTATTCCAAAAGAAGTTCTAGAGTCACCCTGTTATTAGCCAATATCTCAGGAACGCTAATGGTTCTCCCTCAGCTTACTTGGGTGAGACAAGTATGTTCCCTCAGAGGCTTTAAAAAAAAAAAGCTTAATGCTACAATTACCCTTTAGAACTAAATTTGGCCACATAGGTCGTTTTTCATAAAAGTCTTTTTAATTGTGTTTCTGAGTGAATCTAGCTCTGTACAGATACTTCTCATTTAAAACCCAAGTTGCCGCAACAGTGTATCTGTCATAGGCAGAAGTGGTATTGTATCATAAAAGTCTCTACAGTGATAAAGAAAGAAAACTTGCAGCATTTGGTGATTTGGAAACCCAGAGATTTAGACATAATTGGGCACTCAGAAGCCTCTCTCATGCATTATGCTGTATCAAGTGGGGATTTATGGTCCTCAGATAAACATAGAGTTCTCCACGTTCTGTTCTTCTTACCATGTTGGCACATATTCTCAACCTGTTGTATTGGTGCATTTGTCAATTCCAACATGCTTTACTCCATGGGTGTTGGCTGGTATTTCAGGAAGCCAGGACCACTCATCATATTGCCTTACTGAAGAAGCAAGTTGGGCTGATCTTTACGAACATCAGCAAACATCATTTTTTAAAGCAGAATTTATGAGAAACATTATTAAAAGCAGCAGTGCTTATGCTAGCATAGCTGATAGTGGTATACTTAGAATCTTGATTGGAAGGAAAACATTGAATATCTTCTTTTGTGTGGTAAATTTGAGAAAAAATCATTCTCTTTAGTAATTATCCGGAAACCAGTAATACCTAGAATGAAAAAAAAAATCTATTTTTTGTTCCTTCAAAGTTTGATTAGTATTCAACAAATGTCAACTATGCATGCATATAATCAGATAAGACAACTACTCAGAGAATTGCCTTGGAAATTACTTTGCATTATCTGAAAGACAACTAAAATTTTAAATTCTAAGCATAACCAGAACAATTATTTGATAGTTATATGTAAATCTATTAATGAAATATGTAAATATAAGATAATATATTACTGAATCTTAACAAGTCATTTTTATTCAGAACACTTCTGGAGCTTTGTACATAATGAAGTGTGTTGAGAATATTTCAGCTTAGTTAGTAGTTATCTTTAAAAAGGATACATTAAACATTTCTTTAAGTCATAGGCTGGGAAATGTTTGCAAAATGAATTCAAATCATTAGAATTACTTAAATCCATTACAAAAGTTTTTTTTAAGGATTTTATTTATTTGACAGAAAGAGACACAGCAAGAGAGGGGAACACAACCAGGAGGAGTGGGAGAGGGAGAAGCAGGCTTCCTGCCGAGCAGGGAACCCGATGCAGGACTCGATCTCAGGACCCTTGGATCATGACCTGAGCCCAAAGCAGACACTTAACAACTGAGCCGCCCAGGCACCACAGATCCATCTAGATTAAAAAAAAATCTAGAATTTTTCTAAACTGTCATAAGGATAAGAAAATGGAATTGAAAATAAGTATCTGATTGAGTGTGATTTTTAAAATCTGGTTAAATAAGAAAGATAATTTATTAGAAGATTAATTTATACTTTAGAGGCCTAAAAGGGAATATTTTAGATTTATTAAATCAAGATTTGTTCTCGATATGGCAGGTTCATGATATCACTGACAATGGCATTTTATCATCCTTAGACTTTTCAGACAGTATCAAAAGAGACAGAAATGAACAAAACAGCATTACATCAAATTTTGTTGGTTTATTTGTCTGTGGAAGAAACTCTTATTATATACAATTGAAAGTATTTTTAGTCAAAACTGTGATAAGTATTATTCATCACTTTTGCAGGTGAAATTTAACATATCCATTCATTCAGTAATTCAATGAGTAGAAAGCCCACCAAGTATCAGACTCATTTTAGGCACTGGCCATTTAGAAGTGAGCAAAACAAGAAGAAACACTCCTAACTGTGAGTAACACTATCAATTAAGTACAGAAATCATAAATATAAAAATAGATGTGTCACACTGGTTAATATTAATTCTTTTAAATACACATCAGCTGCATTCATGGCCAAAGGTTTCAGGAAATGACATTTGCTCTGAGAGGAATAACATATCAGTATATATTTTATGTGGAGCATAGCTGACCTGCAATATTCTGGAACTCTCACTTATTAAGGAAAATAGAATCCTAAACTGAAAATATGACTCAAAATTTCTCACTTATATTTTCACTTGAGTGAAAAAAATTCTACAAGTAGATGAACAGGTAGGTAAATTGGTAAACAAACAATAATAAAAAACAAACACAATGCTCTACATCCAGGTTCCTTTAATATTCTCCAGAAGCAGTTCAGTTAGTTGAAAGCTAATAATTTGGAAGGATATTTAAGTGTGATACGTGCCAAAACTACCATCATTTTTGGCACAATTGTTTTGGCAACCTGATAGATGAAGTAAATAACTCTACCCAACAGGTTAAATCACTTAGTGATACAGGGGTTCACTCTGAAGTTCAGTGATCCTGATGGGTTTTTAAGGATGCATTCAAATAAATGCACATGTTACAGGAGCTATGTACTGGTAGGTGTCTGATAACTCTTGTACTCAAAAGCTTCTACCTCTTTAATATATTGACATGAAAATGTTAGAGTTTCTAACAAATACTTGTGTGACTATGAGAGTTGATGCAATGCTACCTCTGAGCAAAGTCTTACCCTTGATTTCAGGTGTCCCTTGTGGGGTCACTTTTTATTCTGAGATAATAAATAATAATAATAATAATAATAATAATGGTAATAAAGCAAGGGCTAATACTATTTGAAATAACAATCATACTATGATAATAACAATAATAGTCTCCATTTGTTGACTTATCTATGCCAGGCATTGTGCTGAGTGCTTATGCACATTATCTCATTTAATCATCTAAGCAACTTAAAATCTTTAATAGGGGAAACTGAAATGCAAGGAAGGAGTGTTATGAAGACAGTAAGGGGGAGGATGGGGGTCTGGATTAGACTCAAATTTAACCAATTCCAAAGTCTATATCTATAATTCCAGTTCAAAATAAAACCTCAACACTTTTAACAACATTTGTAAAATCTAAAGTTACAACCAATTCTGTCTTAATCATGACCTAGATAATGTCTGATATTTAAGTTCCTGCCAACGATCTTTACTTTGAGGAGTTTTCCCAAGAGCTCTTACCAAAGTTCAGCTGGATCAGTAGATATTTATGAAAGATCACCTAAGAAGAATAATCATATACTTTTAGGATTATTCAAGTTTTATTTCAGTTATTAAGCCAGAAATATAGAAAGTTACATGATTTGATTATTAAGTTGGCTTTACAAAACCAAAAAATTCATCTTATTTCTTTTAATGTATTAACCACCAAGTACCATAAAATTTTTGAGCATTATGAAAATGCATGCATTGGAAAGACTAAGAAGAGGCTGCTTGGGTGGTTCAGTTGTTTAAGCATCAGACTCTTGATTTGAACTCAGGTCATGATTTCAGGGTTGTGAGATCAAACCCTGTGTTGGGCTCCGTGCTGGGCATGAAGCCTGCTTGGGATTCTTTCTCTCCCTCTCCCTCTGCCACCTCCTCCCCACCCCACCCACTCAGGCATGCATGCTCTCTCTCTAAAAAAATTAATTAATTAACTAATTTAAAAAAGACTAAGATGAAAATAAAACTAAAAATACAATTATGACACAGCCAAACATACTTCATGATCCTGAAATATGTCTGCAAATTTGACTTAAAACTTTCTTAAAGGCCAGTGAAAGAGAGGATAATACAGTTGTTTACAACATGTAGAGTCTATGAAAGATGAAAAACTAAGTATGATTCAAAAAGAGCACTGTCTCCAGATTCTGAATTATGAGAGAAATTTCTCTCCTGGGATCTAATAAAGAGGAACTGTTCTTCATAGCACCTGACACAAGATTAAATACGAATTTCACGGAGTTGCTTCTATTGTCTTTTATCCCTGAACCAAACCAGTACCGTGTAAATTTGGATTTCTCTGATAGTCAATGGACTGCATCATGTAAAAACTATTCCATAAATAGTATTTCTCCTGGCTGGCTTCTGCTAACGTTTGGACTGCAAGTGTTTAAGGTTGTAGTCTTTGGCAAGAATCTACAATGCTGGCATTCTACGAACTGATGAAAAATAATTCCATTTGTTTTGATATAGGACAAAAACTTATTTTTAATGAAAAAAACCATGATCTTCACCAAGAAACTTGTTCAAATAGATGGCTATCCTACCTTTGGATGGAGCTAGGTCAAGAGCAATGAAGGAATAGAAAGGGTTAAAGAAAGTGTTAGGAGCACCTGGACTGAAAACCTGGCTGAACATCAGTAATAGGAGACGTGGAGCAAGTTCATACACTTACATGGATATGTTTCCTTCCTGAAGTTGGAGACAGAAATAATTATTTAATATGGTTGTCATGAAGAGCAAGGGGATAGAAGTAGAAACATGTATACTAGTGCAATATTCTTTTTTAGAATCTATTTTTAAAATTATAATTCTTCCTTGCCACTCACATTTTGGCACACCCTGGTCTTTGGTGTTATTGTACCTGTTAAATCAAATTAAATTTAAATGCATGCTAGGACAAATAAATAACCATTTATACTCATCCATGTCAGTGCCATGCTTAAGGCTATGCAAGGTGGAGAATAGAGTTATTATCCAGTGGACTTGATCAGTGGAAGCATATGTGCTAACTCATGAGAGAGAAACCAAGAAAGAGAGAGATGCAAGTATCCTAATACTCTTAAGTTAAAAAACTACAGGCAAGGGAAGCATCCATGTGTGTTTTGGTGACTCTGGAAGCCTAGCTGCTGATGGGTCACTCCCTGGGTGGAGCCTGGGTATACTGCTTGCCTCCTAGGGAAACCCCACAATTAATATGCCTGCACATTAAACATGGTGCTGACACACTAAATGAGAAGTGACTGAAGGAGATGCCTGGGTAGGTGGTGCTGTCCTGGTTATGGACTGCTGTCTAACAAGCAGGGAAAGTTAAGGGCTACGCTCAGAACCAGCACAGTAAGACTCCCAGAGTACTCTAGCGGTAAGAGGTGAAGTTCGAGTTTGGAAAGAGTAGCACAGCAGCACTGAAGAGGCGGAGCACAAGCGAATTTGAATTGAAGACTGATTTCAGTATTAGCGGTGAAGTTTAAAAGGCAGTGTTGATTTTGAAATCAGTAATTTGCTACTTCCGGTGGTCAGCCACCCTATTGAAGAGCTTGTACTCAGGGTGAGTGACTAAAAGAGCTGTCACATGTTGGCTGATGGCCACCTCTGTTGAGCATAGTGTAAAGGGAATACATGTCTTCCTTCCTCTGTGCCTACACGGTGGGCTGACCTCTGATGAGTGAGTCCTGGAGCCAGCAGCAGGCAGTAACCTGACTGGAGGCAGCAGTCCATAATGACAGAAGAAAAGAGCCAAATTGTTAAACCACAATAACGCTGCTATTAGTTTTCTATTGCTGTCATAATAAATTATTATAAAGTTAGTGGTTTAAACAGCACAAATTTATTACCTTCAGTTTTGTAGGTCAGAAATTAAACACAGATCTCACTGGGTGAAAATTGAGGTGTGAGTAGGGTTGCATTTCTTTCCAGAAAAGAATCTGTTTCCTTGTCTTTTCCTGGTTCTGGAAGTACCTACATATTTGGGCTCATGGCACCCTTCCTCTAATTTAAAGCCAGCAACATTGCATCTCTTGGATCCTTCTTCCTTCTTCACATCTCCCTTTGACTCTGACTTCAGCTGGGAAAAAGGTTCTCTGATTTGAAGGACTCATATGATTAGGTTGAGTGTCCAGGATAGTCTACTCATCTCAAGGTCCTTAACCTTAATCACATTTGCAGGGGTCCCCTTTTCCTTTTAAGGTAGTCTATTCATGGCTTCCAGCGAATAGGATTTAGACATTTTGGAAAACTCTCTGCCTATCACAAACCCACTAGAAATGAAGAAACTTTATCCGAGATAACTTTCCTCCTGTTCTTCCACTCCACCTCCCATCCTTGTCTGGATTTTGGGGGTGCTAAGTTCTATCCTTTCTGGTGACCACATCAGTGGTAAATTTTCTATATGGCTACCATGGTGGCCAGTGGTTGCTAACAATAGCATCAAGGCATATGTGAAGGGGAGCTCATCTATCCCCAAGAGCCTGAAAGAATGGCCAGAACTGATTCTCAGGCATTTGTGGACACTCCAAGGAACTGGGAGTTACTTGAAAAGGATCTGGGAGAAAAAAAACTGCACTTTCTTATATGAACATCTGGAGACTTAGAAACAAAAAAGTTGGGGAGATTAAATATGAACTAATTTTTTCTTAAAAGCTGGTGAAAATTGGGACATATCAGTTAGAACTGAATGAATATATATATTATTTCTCACTGTCACTCTGTTTTGTATTACACTCAAAAGCCTGACTTGCTACTTATAAGAATAAAAACTGGAGTGATGCAAACACACACATACACAGGGAGATAGAGAAAACCATTTTTAAAATTAAACTTCTATAGATATACAATGTTATATTCCTTGCTCATTCCCCAGGCAGGAGCCAGCAATGATCTATTAATAGCATCCCCTAATATATAACACTCTGCAGATGTTCCGTTACTGCTGAATTTTTTCCCACACTCAAACCTGTTATCAATTATCTATGTTTTCATTTTGGGAGGTTAGAGCCAGGAAGAGCATTAACTCTAGTGCTGTCATAGCATTTATTCTCAGCATCAGCAAGGTTGTAATAATTTTTGCATAACATATACTTTTTTAATTCAACAAGCATTTTCCTTATGGAATTTATTAAAACTCATTATCTATCATGAAACAAGGAGTACCAGTATCGCACAGCCATACATCTTCTACCTGTGAAACCTTGAAATCAGGATGATAAAAGTCGTAACAGTGGGCCAAACCAAAATGTAAGAGGGAGGAGGGTAAGGGATAGGAAGAAAAAGAGAATGATGTGCATGTTTTGGACATTCGGGGAGAAAGCAATGATGAACAATAGGTTCTCAACTCTCTAAGACAGCTCATTTTCTAAAGTGTTTTGGGGAGCTCTATTTTGGGCACCAAGTGAAGCACAGCAACTTGAAAGAGACTTATTGATATGCAAAGAAACAAAACATCCTGTAAGTATGGAATGATCTTCTTTTCATTTTGGCAGGGTTGTTGCATGTACTGAAATGATAGAAACTTCTTGGGAATAAACATATGTTAGAGAGAAAAGGAAAAGCCACGACTAAATATTTCATCTGTTCAATGGACCTGCCATAAATGTGCATAAGCTTGAAATTTTAAGAGAAAATAATTCAATATATGTTTCAGATTTCAAATGTTATGATTGACTTAGACAATAAAGCAAGCTGTATTCTCTTGTCTGGTTGAGCTTGAATGTGACTCATGACTATCTCATTCTGCACCCAGTTGTATCCAAGAGCTGGAATTCTGGTCTTAGTCATCTTTTATGAGAGAATTCTTGGCAACAAAGAAGAAGGATCCTGGGTAATGACAGATCTCTAATGTATTTCAACAGGTTGTTTTTTGGCATAAAATAAATAGGCAAAGTTGAAAAGTTTATACTTGTTTTATGGTGGGACTATACCCAGATCCTTCAAGAAACCTCATCCTTCTCAAGAAACTTCATCTTTCCATTTTAGTAAGACCTGGAACAAAACTTTAGGAGAAGGTTGAAGGTTCCCTGCCTTTGGCTGATCTGCCTCTTCAAAGAGATGGGCCTCTGTGGACCTTAGGGACCCATACATCAAGCTTTGCAAAACATGGGTTATTAGTCACTGGGTCCTGATCTAGCTGCTCAATTTTTTTTTTAAAGATTTTTTTAAAATTTTATTTATTAGAGAGAGAGAGAGAGAACACAGGCAGACAGAGAGGCAGGCAGAGGCAGAGGGAGAAGCAGGCTCCCTGCCGAGCAAGGAGCCCGATGTGGGACTCGATCCCAGGATGCTGGGATCATGACCTGAGCTGAAGGCAGCCGCTTAACCAACTGAGCCACCCAGGCGTCCCTAGCTGCTCAATTTTTTAAAAGATTTTTTATTTTAAGTACTCTAAGCCCAACATGGGGCTTGAACTCACAACCCCGAGATCAGGAGTTGTGTGCTCTATCAATGCCTTCATCTTAACATGGTATCTCCTCATGTGTGTCTGTGTTCCAGTTCACCCCTTTTATAAGGATCACTCACAATAGTGGTTTAGGAGGTCTGTCTTTACACCTGCAAAGATGCTATTTCCAAATATATTCAAATTCTAAGGTGTTGGGAGTTAAGACTTCAACATATACATTTGGGGTGGGGGGGGACACAATTCAATCCATAACAGGGAGTTCCTCAATATAAATAACTTTTTGATTTCCCTTGTTATGGTACAAGAAAAAAATTGCAGCCTGGCCTTTGTGCAGAGGTTAAGGCATGGGGAATTTGTTCACAAAAGTGAGTGCATGCCTATTGTGCTACCTACCAGTCTATAAGCTTGGGAAAACACTACAGTAGCCCCTGAAACACAGAACTAGGTAGTTTCACAGCATTCCCCATATACAATCCACTTTCACTCCCACTGGCTTCTCTGAGCATGGAACTGCTTTTTTCTGAATGAGCCTCAAACGATGAAGCTTCTGCCCGCAATAATGGTGGTGGCAGTGGTGGTGGTGGCTTCTGATCCCTTGAAAGGCACCGAACACCAGAGGCAACCACCATGTGTGTGCAGAGAGTGGAAGATAAAGGATGATCAGGGCAGTCTGCGGGGCGATTTAATGAGCATTTGTTGCCAGCTTTCTGAGAACAAAGCTTTCTAGCAGTAAAGCTAATTAAAAAACATACTGCATTGTTTTTGTCTAAGGCCAACTATTCTTCCATGAAATACCACGAAAATCGCAAGCCTAGTCATTTGTCCCTCTTATCTGACACTTAGGAGAGGCATTTATTGAGTTTCAAAAGCTGGCCTTAATATTGACAGACTGACCAGATTTCATGGATGTTATCTTATTTGCTCTTCTTTTTGGCAACCCTGTGAGGGAGAAAAAAGGAAGTTTATGAGGGTTAGCAATCCACTTCAAAATTTGTGGAGTTAGTATTTATATCCGGGTTTATCTGACTCCAATTTTAAGCTGATCCCATATTATCAAACAGAAGCAACTGGGCATGTTGTAGTATGACTGGCAACACTACGTTCTGATTTCAAATATTTTTTCCCAGGAAGCATTCCCAGGAATCCACACAATGTCTCAGTAGGTAGCAAGGAGATGTTGCAGAAACCTAAGGTGCACATCACCTGGTTCTTTCTACCAAAAGTTGTTTTGGACTCCCAAACAACTTTTACCACAGTTGGAAGTGGTTGTCCTGACCAGCACGACAGCCTCCCTCCTGGAAGATTTCTGC
Organism: Taxidea taxus jeffersonii; assembly: GCA_003697995.1. Classification (NCBI taxonomy): domain Eukaryota; kingdom Metazoa; phylum Chordata; class Mammalia; order Carnivora; family Mustelidae; genus Taxidea; species Taxidea taxus. The sequence goes on along the minus strand of RCUC01049103.1, from coordinate 2,204 downwards.
ATGCATAATGACAACACTTAGCATCCTTAACTCTATGAAACTTACCTTTTACTGCACGTAACTTCTTGACAAGTAAGGGTACATCTGAACTTTAATATCATATAAGCATTTCTCCATGTGTGGAATTTAAAATTCTTATACTCCACACACTGATATCAGGGAAGTTAAATGACTTGCACAGCATTTTACAGATACAGCAAGTGACAGAGCTGTGACTTGAATTCACATCTGTATGAGTTTCAGCACGACACCATGCTGCACATCTCCTGTGGCAACCAGTGTAGTGCTCAGCACGTATACTTGTTCCAGGGATACCAAAATAGTAGAAGCCAAGACATGGAGAAAAAATAAAACTTGAAAAATGATGAGAACTATCAGACGGTTCAATAAGGAGACCTTGGCTTATAGGTTTTCTGTGATTCTGATTTCATTTCTTTTCTGTGTCTACCTATCTGTAGGGCAATGTTGACTTTAGATAATATAACATGTAGAAAGCTTCTCTTGAGAAGAAATTAAACTTCAGAAGAATCAAAAGCATGTTGACTCAGTGAGGGAATCTGGACACTGGTTGTCATCTAAACCTTCTTATGAGGGCTGAAGGGCAGAGGATTGTTGTGCATTTTCCAGGACAGCGATGTTTCTGGAACTTTGAATGATGACCTGTTGGGGAATGAGGTGAACAGGTTGTGTTTACAGTCTCAATGAAATCATTTGAATAATACAGCTAAGCATGTCCAATAAAAGAAAAAGAAAACACATGTCCTAAAAGATCCCATACAAATATGAAATAACCCTGGCGCCAAGACTCTGTCACTTCAGGTACTAAGGAATCTTGGTCAAGCAGAAGATGATGTTCTCCCTGCTTGACCTCTTGTCTCTTCTGGATGAGATTTTTTAAAAAATGATTTTATTTATTAATTTGAGAGAGATTGAGAGTTAGAGAGCACAAGCCGTGGGGCTGGAGGGAGCCGCAGAGGGAGAGGGAGAAACAGGCTCCTCACTGAACAGGAAACCTGATACAGGGCTCGATCCCAGGACCCTAGAATCATGACTTGAGCTGAAGGTAGATGTTTAACCAACCGAGCCACCTAGGCAAACACCTTCTGATGATGATGATGAAATTATTTTAAACCTAATAGTTCAAAGCACTGAAAACGTTCTCTTTGCAATGCTTTTAACTTTTGAATCAAAAGCTGGCATGATTTGTTACCTTAGCCTTTCACTTTATTTGGAATTTAAGATAAATATTTTAAGAAAGCGGGAAAAGATAATGACCCTGACATCTCTTCAGTTATGGTATTAATAGATAACTATGATGATCAGAAAATACAGCCTAGGCAAGATTATGAAGAGGATGATGTTGTTCCTGGTGCCTCAGTCATGTGATTCTGTATGTTGAGTGTATCCCTTACTATTCCTCTCAGATATTCATGGTGAAGAGAGCTCTGGCTGTGACACTGCTATTTTTGTTAGATATTATTCAGCTAACCTGACTGTATGGTGAGTGTATCTTGGCTGATGCTGACATATAGATAGGCAGCTAATTTAAAGAGAGGCATAGGAAAGTTCCCTGGCTTTGAAGGAACAAGAAAGAGAGTGGTAAAGGCCAGTGATTTATAGTCTGACAGAGAATCTGAGTGCCTAAGAAATTTTCGTTTCCATGCTTTTGCTTTTATTTAATTAAATGTGGGTTTTCCTTCTCCAAATAATTTTGGGCAGATGAGAGGAAGGCTGAGACTCTACTCTTCAGTCAATGGTATTACAAGCCCAATTTGGGAACCAATGGTGTAAATTGCTCTGGTGTGTAGTCTGGTAATATCTATCAAGGTTTAAAGTACACATACCAGTCACACTGAGTATAGAAAAAAAACTAAAGAGATTAAATAGCAACTTCCAATAATACATAATATTCTTGAAATTGAGAAAAAGACAACACAACAGAGAGATAATGCAAGTCTATGAAGTAGAGAATGCAACAAACGAAATAGGGGAATGGTTTTCAAAGAATCAATTGATTAAAATTTGTCTGAAATGAAAAGACTAGATGGGTCAATCGAAAGGACCCTTGATATACAAAGACAAATTGATTTGGAATTATAGAAACAGAGACATATTCTCGATAAGTTATTGAACTCAAAAGATAAAGAAAGGATTCTTCAGTCACCTGGTCAAAAAGTAAATATCAACCATGATGGGAGAATATC
>RCUC01049082.1:0-13084 GCA_003697995.1 Taxidea taxus jeffersonii | reverse complement strand
AAGTTTCTATGAAAGCCTATTTCCATTGTGGATTATTTGCCTGTGGTTTAAAAGTTGAAGTCACATTTCATTTATTTTCTTCAAAAGATGTGTATTAACAGGTTATGATGAATCTCAGTGCACATCTTTTTCAATAACGATGTCTTCCTATAGAATCTGAGTAAATTAGAAAATTCTCTGAATCTGTTTGTAGATCTAATCCACATGTATTCAGGTTATATAAATGTAGTCAATTTTATATTTTCAAAGAAAAAATATATTCAGGGTTGAATTTGGGTCTTAAATGCTAATTACTTCCTAGAGTTTGGATTATTTTATTCAAGGAGATAAAATAAATAAAACAAGTTTTATTCCCTTGAATGAAATAATTATGCCCATTTTGGGGGCAAACAGGACAAGAAGTTTGGAAGCAGGAGAACCGAGGTGAAGTGTACTGCAAAATAGATGTGATACAGGTTTGCTATTTCAGTGGTGAAGAATTCTATTCCCGAACATGGCAAACTCACGTGTTCAAATAATAGTATTTCATTTTTCATTGCTCTATATAGTAAGTGACTAGATTAACTATTGAAAATATATCTTCTTTCTCCAGAATCCAAAGAGAGAAGAAAATTTCACCAGCTAAATTTATTAACTTGCACCGCTAAAGCAGATGGTATGATAGGAAAATATTGATTTTTCTATACTGACAGAGCAGCTGATAACTTATTTTTGGTTTGACTTAATGTATAAACTGTGAGTTAGGTCAAGGGATTTTTACGCTATTTTGTACTGGCTTATCTTGGACTTTACAAACCCAAATATTGACTTTTCAAGGGAAAACATTTAATTTAACCCATTGGGGTTTTCATAAGACGGACCTCTGTGTCCTTATGTCAGTAATGATACCTACTTTCATTAGGAGAGTTCTTTTATTTTCTATTTTTTATTATGAAATATTTTATTCCTATATTAAAGAACAGAGAATAATGTAAAAATATCCTTACGTCCCCGGTTTAAGGAAAAACACCTAACAAATTGAGTTGAAGATCCCTGTGGGTCCTCCCAGACCTTTAATCTTTCTCTTGGATGCAAACCTAACCTAAGTGTAGTGTGATCTTTTTCTGCATGTTTTTATTATACTTTTACAACGGGTACCTGCATATCTAAACAAAAAAGTGAGGTGATAGTTTTGCCTATTTAAAAAATATATAAAAGGCATGATGACACCTGCTAGGCTCTCATAGTCTGCTTTTTAACTTAACATTGTTTTTGGAGATTGAGCACATTAATGTTTATAGATGTGGCTTATTCTTGTTGCGCTATACTTCTGCATTGTATGAATTTATCCAATCCAGTTTTATTTGTCCTTCCTCTTATTGATGGACATTTTGATTTTCCCAATATAGGCTGTTGATGAAGTCTACATTTCCACATGCACATATCTGAGATTTTTCTCTAGGGCATCTATCTAGGAGTGGAATTCCTGGGTTGTAGGGCATACATATCTTTAACTTTACTAGATATTGCCAAATTGCTCTCCAGTTTATGCTTACATCAGTGGTGTGTAAGAATTTTAGTTGCTCTATATCCTTACCAGCAGTGGTATAGTCAGATTTTATTATTTATTTATTTATTTATTTTTAAGATATTTTATTTATTTATTTATTTGGCAGACAGAGATCCCAAGTAGGCAGAGAGGCAGGCAGAGAGAGAGAGAGAGAGGGAGAAGCAGGCTTCCCACTGAGCAGAGAGCCCGATGCGGGGCTCGATCCCAGGACACTGGGATCATGACCTGAGCCAAAGGCAGAGGCTTTAACCCACTGAGCCACCCAGGTGCCCCTATAGTCAGATTTTAAGTTTTAATTTTAGTTGTCAGTCTGGTGCATACAAAAGCAGGATCATATATTCGTATATATATGTATACATATATATACATATGTATATATGTATATATTTGAATTCAGAGAGAGTACACAAGCAAGCAGTGGGGGTGGAGGGGCAGAGGGAGAGGGAGAGAGAATCCCAAGCAGGTTCCACAACCAGCATGGAGGCTGACACAGGCCTCGGATCTCACAATGTTGAGATCGTGACCTAATCCAAATCAAAGAGTCAGATGCTTAACCAGTGGAGCCACCTAGGTGTCTCAGTATCTTGTATTTTTTATCCACTTTTCCCTAATAACTAATAAGGTTAGTCATCTTTTCATGTCATTATCAGACATTTAAGTTTTTTCTTCAATGAGTTTTTTATAGCCTTTGCTTTTTTTTGGTGGTTGTCTTAGTTCAGGTTGCTGTAACAAATATGCCATAGACTGAATGACTTCTAAACCAGGGAAACTTATTTCTCAGTGTTCTGGAGCCTGGAAGCCTGAGATCAGAGTGCCACATGCTTGGGTTCTGCTGAGGGCCCTCTTCCAGGTTGTATCTCTCTGAGGTCCCTTCTCTTATTTTATTATTATTATTATTATTTTCTTCCCCAAGAGGGAGTGGGGGGAGGGGTAGAGGGAGAGGGTGAGAGATAAAATCTTACTAAGGCTCCACACTCAGTGAGGAGCTCAGCCTGTGGCTCCATCTAATGACCCTAAGATTATGACCTGAGCCATAATCAAGAGTCAGATGCTTAATTGACTGAGCCACCCAGGTGCCCCCATTCTGAGGTCCCTTTTAAAGGACTTTTATAATTCCATTTATAAGGACTCCACTTTGGTGACCTAATCACCGTGTAAAGTCTCCACCTCCTAATATTGTCACACTGGGCATTAGGATTTCAATGTATGAATTTGGTGGGAAAGCACAGCATTTTGTCCCTAACAGTGGTGATATTTCTTATTGTTTTGTAAGAATTCTTTATATATTCTTGGTTCTAACCCTTTGTTATATGTATAGCAAATATCTTTTTCCTAACCTCTGGCTTCTCTATTCATTTTTAAAAAAATGATGTCTTTGGTTGAACTGTAATTTTTACATTTCACTGATCTATTTCAACAATTCTTTTCCTTTTAGTTTCTTTTTTAAGATATCATTCCCTAACTCCAAGGCATTAAGATACTCTCCTAGAGTTTTACCATCTGCCTTTTCATTTTTGTGGTTTGTATTTTCGTGGCTACATTCTACTTTTTCGATTTTTTAAAATTTTTAAAATTTGTTTTATTTTTTTAAAGAATATTTTTTTTTATTATTATGTTACTCACCATACATTCTACTTTTATAATCTCATAAACATGTGTCACTAGTGTATAAGTTTGCACAGTCAGACCAGGAACCAGAATTCCATCTGTAAACCATTTCTATGTGAAATCCACTCATACTCTGCATTTTTGTGAGTTGGTCAGTTTTCAGGATTTCATGTGGGTGAGTGGGATCTATGTGAGTGAGAGGAATTACATGGAGGTACAGTTGCTTACATATCCCCTCAAGCCCCCCAGGAAGTATAATCTCCCCTCAACTCTTGACTATTTCTTTCTTGGGGAATAACCTGCCATGGTGTTCTGTTGCCTCCAGACACCTGGAGTTCTGGTAAATAGAATTTCTCATCTCATTACAATTATTTTTTAAAAGCCTTTATTACTTATAACTGGGTAAGCCTCTAAGGGTGGGCTACCTATCCCCCAAAATGATTATTTTATTTTTTTAAAAGATTGTATTCATTTATTTAACAGAGAGAGAGATCACAGTAGGCAGAGAGAGAGTGGGGGAAGCAGGCTCCCTGCTGAGCAGAGAGCCTGATGCGCTCGATCCACAGGACCCTGAGATCATGACCTGAGCTGAAGGCAGAGGCTTAACCCACTAAGCCTCCCAGGTGCCCCTCAAAATGATTATTTTAATGGAGTTTATTAAATACTGTGAATGTAAAGAATTTTTAACCATACATCATTGAGGGCCCAGAACTGGTCAAAATTTAATTGCGGCTGGAGCCATGAGTAAGGAGATAACTGATGACCTGAATATCTCTTCAGCATCATTAGGAGATCTACAGATCACAGAAATATCTATCTCTGAAATTTTAACAAGGAAATCAAGCAAGGAGCGGTATTATTTGAAAGTAAATGAAGATGACCATTATAATTATAAAGCAAAATTAGGGATTTGAGGTTGAAATACAACTGAATTCTGAGAAAAAGAGAGACACGCTATTAGCATGTGGGCTGAGCAGCAGCAGAGAGGGCGCCCACCTGATGTGTAGTTTGTGTAGTGAACCCTTTCTGGTCCCCATCCCTTCTCTCACCTCGACTCCACCTCCAGACCCATTGTCGCCAAGTGGGAAGCAGGTGTTCAGAGATGAAGGAAGGCTCCCGGGTGGGGCGAGGTTGGTGGTGAAGGCAGCTTGCCTCTCACGCCCTTCAGATCTCAGTCCAAATGCCTGCATCCCAGCAACAGATTCAAGATATCCTGGACCTGCTTTGTCCAATTTGCGATGTGGCATATAAACAGTAGTCCCCCCAGAAGCAGGAGGCTGTTTTTGTGAGGTGTCATGGGCCTGTCTGTGGCTTTCAGCGCACCCAGTGATTGGTAATTCCTGGTTGCGAATGGGTGATGAGACACAGCTCCGATAGCTTGGAGAGAAAATCACTGGTCATTCCATTAAATTGAATTCTAGATGAGAATTGCCAATGGCAGTGGGGGTGCCAACCAATCATATGGAGAAATGTTGCCCTTCCCCAGTGTTGTCAGTTAGAAGTACTTCTGGTAATACAAAGTTGCATGTAGTCTTTTACAGTAATGTGAGAAAGAAATATGAAGGAAGGGTTAATGGAATGCTATAAGGTGAGAGTTTAAAATTTGTTTTTATCTAACATGTTCTGTTACTTTCCATTTTTTGTTGTGAAAAGTTTTCTTTTGCACTTTTGTCTTTCTGGTTTGTTTGTTTGTTTTTTAAATTTAAATTAGGGATGCCTGGGTGGCTCAGTCAGTTTAGTGTCTGCCTTTGGCTAAGGTCATGATCCCAGTGTCCTGGGATTGAGTCCCGCATCTGGCTCCCTGCTCAGCGGGGAGCCTGCTTCTCCCTCTCCTTCTGCTGCTCCCCCTGCTTGTGCTCTCTCTCTCTGACAAATAAACTTAACAACATCTTATAAAAAATTAAAAAAAAATTTAATTAAAGTAATACATGCTCATTGTAGAAGGTTTAGGAAAGCAAAGAAGTAACGGGTACCATAATGATTAGGACATGGGCTATGATATCTCAGTCTCTGGGTTTGTGTTTTTGGATGTATTATGTAGACCTCTCTCTGATGAGTTTGGCCTCTTTTTAAATGTTAATAATCTGTACCATAAGGTTGTTGTGAGGGTTGACTGAGATGATTGCTAGCCTTAATGTTGGCACCTATTGTGGTTATTGGCCTATTTATGGGAGGCCGTATAGCAGTGTGGTTAAGAGCATCTTCTAGAACTGGCTACCTAGGCTCAAACCCCATTCCTGCCACTTCCTAGTAGTATATCCTTTGACAAATTACTTAATTTCTCAGTTTTTCTGTTTTCTCATCCATAAAATGGGGATAATAAGAGTTTTTAACCATAGGTTTGTTCTGAGAACTATGTAAATTCATATATATAAACAACATAAAATAAAACCTCCTATGTACATAATAGGCAAATGTTAATTGTTATCATTATCGTGCAATTTCTGAGCAGTCAGTGCTGACTTCTAGCATGTTTCGTTTGTGTTACACATATATTTTTTGTTCTACCTGTCACACCTGTAAGCAGCCCTTTTAATGACTACATAATATTCCCTGGAGTGGGCACTCTGTGATTCCCTGAGCCTTAGTATTGGCCTCTTTTTTTTTTTTTTAAGATTTTATTTATTTATTTGGCAGACAGAGATCCCAAATAGGCAGAGAGGCAGGCAGAGAGAGGGGGGGAGGCAGGCTCCCTGCTGAGCAGAGAGCCCGATGCGGGGCTCGATCCCAGGACCCTGAGATCATGACCAGAGCTGAAGGCAGAGACTTTAACCCACTGAGCCACCCAGGCGCCCCTCAATATTGGCCTCTTAAAGTTTCTTTCCTCCCCCTGCCACAGAAATATTATCATGCGTACCATTTGTTGAAAATTCTGATTCTTCCCCCAAAGTGGAGATACATCTTAATTTTTACAGCACGTCACACATTCAAAGAGGTATAGAAGGCACTATGAGACACCACAACCAGATTCACACAAACTAACATGTTACCACATTTACTTTTGATTTATTCTTTGCTGAGACATGATGGCGTCATGGGGTGGGCGGGGTGAGAGATGGTGGTGGGGGGTTGTAATCTGGCAAACAGCTCCTCTTAGAAGCACTGAAGGCTGTCTCTGTCTCAGGCCCCTCCCTCCTACTAGAGAGGTGACTTCCTGCTGTACGTTATCCTGGCCCAAGCGTGGGTCGCCTGCAGCTTCCTGTTTTCTCTGAGTACACTAAGACAGGTTGCCATTTTAGAGGACTTTGACCAAAAATAAAGAAAAAATAAAAGGGGAAGGAATGGAACACACAGGAAAGCACAGCAGTCTAATTTTCTGTCAGCACTGGCCTTGGTCTCCTTACCCTTGCACTCCTGCCCCCAGGTCCCGACCCCCCTGGTCCCCTGAGCCAGAGTTCTCTGTGTCTCCACTCTGGCTTCTCTCTAAGCCCAGACCCTGCCTGCAACTCCAGGATGCATTTCTGGAACCCTGTGTGTCACATTATCTGAGTGCCTATCCTCTCCTGCCTTGGGGCCATTGTGGGAAGTCGGGGAGCAAGAGCAAAGCCAGCAGTGTTCCTGGAGTCAGTATAGGCGAGGCTAATTTTGAACACCACATCTAGTCCAAGAGCAAGGACACTGAATTAACGAAGAGAGCGATAGAAGATGATGAGCCTTTATTGAATGATTCCTTGTACCAGGTGTTTTGCATAGATAATCTAGTTTACATCTTTCTCCAACTGCAAGGCAGGGTTTATTTTTCTCACATTAATTAATGGATGAGAAAACCGAATCTTGGGTAATTGAAGCGTTATGCTTAAGATCATCATTGCCTGTTTATGATATAATAGTCTGCTTTATTTTTTTCAAAGATTTTATTTATTTGAGAGCGAGGGAGAGAGAACAAGCAGGGGGAAAGGCAGAGGGAGAAGCAGGCTGAGCTGAGGAGGGAGCCCGGTGTGGGGCTTGATCCCAGGACCCTGCGATTATGACCTGAGCCAAAGGCAGATTTTTAACCAACTGAGACACACAGGTGCCCCGTGCAGTCTGTATTGTTAATAACTATGTTACAAACACTGCAGTGTAGCAGTATGCATGTATATTTGTGTGTGTGTATATATATTTCTTTGTCTATCATATTTCTGCTGTATTTCCAGCACACAGAATAATGTCCAGTACACAGTGGGTGTTTAATGAATAGTAGCTGAATGAGTGAATGAATTTATACAAGTCAAGGTCCCAGTGTAAAAGATATGAAGGAGATAGTGTTAATATCTTGATATCAAAATGATTCAATTTAGAGATACAAGACAGAAAACTCACATTTAATCCAGTTTCTGGACTGGAAACAGCCATAGTCTTTGCATTTCTGTGCCCACAGACAGAAGGGACTGGGGGAGAGGGTGGGGATGGGGTGGGCAGAGGTTCCCAGAATCAGAGGAGAGAGTTGTGTAGAGCAGACCACCTCAAGAGGAGTAATGACTGTTGGGTGAAGGACACAGCAGCTAGAAAGAACCCTGAGAAGAGGAAGCCGGAGCAATAAAGGCCCAAGTCCCACTCTCTTCCCCCACCAACTCTTGTCTCCTGTCAGGGGTCCCCATCTGCCAAACCCAAGGGGAAGCCAGGGAGCAGGGGGCCCCTCACTGTAGTCTATACAAATGAGCCTCAGGGCAGTCAGCAGGGTGGACAGGGTTGGAAAGAAGACCTGGAGGGGCCAAGGGATATCTGCTGGAGAATGACTATCTATGATGTCTTCCTCTCTTTACAAATCTGGCTATTTCCAGGACTTCACATTTCTTGTGGGAACATGCCAGTTACCAAATGTCAAATAGCCAAGTCATGTGGAGCCATGTCGGGGGAAGGCAAGCATGAGGGATATGTTTAAAATTTACACCAGGAACTGGCTAGAGATGGAGACTGCAAGGAAGGAATGTGGCCTGGCCCTGCTTCATTAAGAAGACATCTGTTAAAAGACTAGGGTTTAAGAAGGATTTTTGTCTTGTGCTCTCCGATATTATTTGCTGCTGACCATCACTAGACAGATGGGCTTTCCTGGTGCTGAACCCAGCCTGGATGTGCACCATTCTTTCTTCATGATGGGTTGGCCTGCCCTTGGCAGGGACAGTCTTTATCACCACTTTTGTTTTTCCCTCCAGTCACACGACTTCTTGGTGGACATTTTCAGTCAAGAACCAAGAGCTGTTGCTCACAGCTGGGTCTGGCACACCATTTTCTTTCTCCAACAAAGACACTAATGGCTCCCTCAGTCATCCCCTTCTAGAGCTGCATCTTTTCACATGGGACAACTATGATACCTGGAAAGTTCCTGTACATTCTCCTTTCGGATAATTTGCCCAAATTAAGCCCTTTACTATAATATTATGCTTCTAGAACTTGACTCACTCAAAGAGCTTACCTGAATCCCTGACTGTCTTATTATCATTCACACCTCTGCGAAGTTCCCACCTTAGACAACTGCACTGTTAAATTCTTGGCATTTTTCTTTCCTTCTCTTTTATCCATTTTCCCTTCTAGTATAGTTTACCAGCCTTGTGAAGATATTTTAAATGTGGAGCGTCATGTAAATAATATGGATAAATTGCTGTAAGTCATAGAGGTTGCATTTCATGAGAACGATATTATGTGGTAATTTTGTCCCGGGACTCTTTTGAACCTCATACTTTCAGCATGACCTGTTGATAAAGGAATTTGAATGGTGGAAGTAGATGGACCTGAGCTCATGGGACTGTGGGTCCTGGAATTCTAGTAGCATCATTCATTTATTTATTGATTCATTCCAGGAAGATTTATTGAGTGAATCCTGATAGAAGTATCACGTACTTTTTAGGCTCTGGCAAACTGGAGGTAGACAAAGCTGACTGCAGATGCCTTTAGGAGATGGTGAAGATAGTCTCTCTCCTGGAAGCTGGTGCTTAGGATGAGATAAGATGGGGTAGGGAAAGTGACCAGTAGAGAACTTGGTACATGATTGTTTATTAAACCATATTTGTCATTCTTTCCCTGCAGATAATAAACATGATACCAGATACATTTTTAAGAGTTTTGTGAAAGATCATCTGGAGGAAAAATATTTTTGAAAGGCCTTTTTAAATAGACAAATTTAAAGCATCATTAAAGCTTTACATTTTCTGATTTGTTTTCTTGGCTTTTGAGTTGTAAGGAAAGACACCTTATTTTTAAGGGTGTGAGGTAGAGCAGTTATCTCGCATTCATCTGAAGTCAGCTTCCTTTTTTTCTGTCAGTTGAAGAGCTTTAATTAGAAATCGTGATTTTCCTTTTCTCAAAACTATCATCTTATTAGAGCTGGTTAGGTTGTTTGTGATGACCTGTTTCATATGGATACTTTCCCTTAAAAAACTTTTCAAAAACGTTTTTTAAAAGATTTTATTTATTCATTCATGCATTCCTTCATTAATTCATCTAGAGAATGAAGAGGGGCAGGGGCAGAGAAAGAGGGAGACAGAATCTCATGCAGACTCCCTGCTGAGCAAGAAGGCTGACACAGGCTCCATCCTATGACCTTGAAATCATGACCCAAGCCGAAGTCAAGAGTCAGATGCTTCACTGACTGAGTCGCCCACGTGCTTCATCTTAAAACCAAACCAAACAAAACAAAACTTTATTTTAACTTCTTCCTGATAATGGTTTTATATTCTCTAATAAATCTGTGACATTTTATCTGGCCCCGGGGCTTCTGTAAAGTCACGTTTTAGATACCTAAGCCATATGATGTAAAATCTTAAGTCTGTTCCACTGGCTTTATGAATTTAATTATGTAATTGTTGAAATTAATGTGCTCTGCCAATGTCATGATTTTTTTTTCATTTTGTTTTGCTTCAGGACTGAAACATCCTGTTTTGGGGTAAATGTATGGATGCTGAAACCATGGCAGTCTACAACAAAATACTAATCTCATCCAGAAAGGAAATATCAAGAAATACTCTTAAAGCCATAATGCTACTGAGTACAAATGAACATTTGCTTTGCCAGCTCCTTTAAAAGATTTAGCTTGCCTATTAGTGATGTTTGCAAGCTGGCAAAAAAAAAAAAAAAAAAAAAAATTGGAGGAGGCCTTCCATCCTTAGGTGGCTAACAGAAACTTGGTACACAACATATTGAGCAGTAACACATTCCTAACTGAATTAATAATTTAAATATCCACAAGTTCACACTTGGAGCCATACTGTTGATAAGTTCTAGTTTATGAAAGACATCTGAGCATGCTGACTGTTGTCTGCCTGCTCCCGAGATCCATTTCCCATCCTTCTCCCCTGCTTTGTTTCCTTTTGTATTAGTTGCTATAAACAAAGTAGATCAGGTGACGTAAACAACAGATTTGGCTTCTCACAGTTCAGGAGGTAGGGAAGTTCAGGATCTGGTTCCAGGAGGGGTGAGTGTCTGATGAAGGCTCTTTTCCTGATTTGCACTTGGCAGCCTTCTTACTGTGTACTCCCATGGCCTTCTCTTGTTATGTGTGTGTGTGCGCGCGCATGTGTGTGTATGTGTGTGTGTGTAGAAGAATCTAATATTCTTCCTGCCCTCCCCTCACCGTAAAACAAAAACAACAAGACAAAACCATCTTTATTTTATATTTATTTCGCTATTTAAGTGGGTTCCATATCTAGCACGGAGCCCAACATGAGGCTTAGACTCATGACTCTGAGATCAAAAGTTGAGCGCTTAACCAACTGAGCCATCCACGTGCCCCTTAAAGCATTTTCTTAATGGGGAAAATGGGTGCTGCTTTGTTGCTGGGGAATTACCCTTCGAATGGTTAGAAAGCAGTTAGGGTCAGGGGAAGTCTTTTTGGGAAATAGTAATCAAATTACCTCTATCTGTGTGGGGGCAAATAAGACTGTGAGGTGATCACCACTCCCTCAGATTGTCACTTACTTATTTGCTTTGTTGCTTATGGCTCATTCCCACCTGTAGGATTCGAGCTAATGATTATGACCGTCTTAAATACTACAGTGTTCTAGGCACCAAGAATAATACGCAGGGTAGCTTCCAAAATACATTTGTTAAGTGTTTTTTGTTATCCAAATTCTGTTGAACTGCAGTAGAATGGGGAGTGGAGAGGTAGGATCTGGGGGAATGAACTCAAGTTAGTGCCCTAAATGAAGTCTATTCAGCAGGCAGCGAACAAGAGAGGAAAAACATGGCACAGACAGCAAGGAGCGGTGTGCGTAAACTGGTGGCCTCCAGAGTCACTAGCAAGGTGAAAAGTGGCTCCTCAAATCTCATGAATCAGAGGGAAGGAGGCCATTGGCCCTTGGCCTCTGGAACTGTCGACAGTTGGAATGTCTATTAGATGTTGTAAGACATAAGCTATCTGGCAGATTATGTGGACTGGGGTGCTAGGATATGAAAATCATTAAGATGTAGGCCCTGAGGGGCCCCTGGGTGGCTCAGTGGGTTAAAGCCTCTGTCTTCGGCTCAGGTCATGATCCCAGGGTCCTGGGATCTCTGCTCAGCAGGGAGCCTGCTTCCTCCTCTATCTCTGCCTCTCTCTCTTCCTACTTGTGATCTCCATCTGTCAAATAAATAAATAAAATCTTAAAAAAAAAAGATGTAGTCCCTGAAATTAGTTCATTTGTCTCTTTAGCATGGATGACTGAAAGAAATGATTATGTTCTCCCCTTAAAACGGGGAAAAAAAATCAATCAACTTTAGTTATAGTATTAAATTTTCTTTTTGGATGATAAATTAAGTGCTATTTTAAATTTTATAATTGATTCTAAATGATTGAGCAATAAACTGTAGTGTCGACTTTAAATTTGTTCATGTTCTGAAATACAGATGGTGAAATTGGCAATATGATTGGATAAAATCAAGGTTATTTTTCCATGGGTAACCATAAAATACCAATCTCAATTCTTTATTATTTTTTTTTAACTTCGTAAGACAATCTAGAGATGCTGGAGTAAATATGATTTTCCTCCTAGCCACTTTATGATGTAACAGGGAATACATTGATTTCCTTTCTAACAAGGCACAAATCACATAAGCCAAAACAAGTTAAGGCCTTGAAATGGACTTTAATCATTTCCAGGCCTGAGAAGATACTACAGATGTCTGTGTGGAAAGGTGATGAGAAACATTTCTTATGGTTCCACATCAGCTTCATTTTCCCTAGGCTGAAGATTAATCACACAGGAAATTCAAGAATGTAGTAAAGCTCAGAGAAAACCAGAGGCAAAATCCCAAGGTCAATATCCAAGCAAGGGGCTAACAAGATCAGTGAAAACTAACACGAGTCCCTAACTTTCTTTAATGAAAATTGCCCAATGAACTCATACCAGGTAAATGGCCTTAGTTGCTCTACCTGGTTCCTGGAGGATTTTGCTTCTTGAGCACTACCCTTTAAATGGGAACATATTATTTGGGTCTAACAGCTAGTAATTGCTTCAGTAGCTGAATCAGTAAAGGGATAATAAAAAATGAACTTATTTACAGAGAATTATTGTGTGTGTGTTAGTGAATTTTGGACGAGTAAATAGGGAGTTAACACTTGGGACTGCTAAGCCATTAATTTCTTAGATTTCCATTCCTTTTTTTCATAAATTAATTTTTTCACTTATCTGGAAGCAGGTTTTAGTTCACACATTTTAATGATAGGATTCTTTTTCTTTTTATTTATTTATTTATTTTTATGAAGGGGATGGCCCTTCTTGTAGCTTGTGTATATATGTACTTCAGTGGCATTTTTGGATATGAACTTGGTAAAAGGTGTCAAGCCGGGAGCTTCTTTGCACTGTTATATCTGGAAACTGCAAAATTGAAGATGTGTGCTTTGGTTTAGAAATGGAGTGTAGCCATATACTATGTCCTGGGATTTGTTGGTGACTTGTAGGATGCATTTGTGGGCTAAGTAGCCATGCTTGTTTTAGAATATTTTACTTCTTCAAAGCAGAAAAAGTAATATTC
>RCUC01049080.1:0-13400 GCA_003697995.1 Taxidea taxus jeffersonii | reverse complement strand
GCGTAGATCCTGTCTACTCAGTATAGAATTTTAGCTTTCGGATTTCCCTCCTTGGCTTGTTAAATTCAGCTGTTATAGCACAGGCAGCAAAGTTGATGGTAGGAGCAACAGGATTGAGGTCAATGTGGAGGTAGGCTTTCCCCGGCATTTTAATTTACTCCAGGTCTTTAACCTTCAGGCAGAACCCGCAAACCACAGGAAGGGAAAGAGATCAGTAAGCACCGTGTGAGCATGGGGCTTTTCAAGTTCTCCACCATTCTCTGAGCCTTTTCTGTTTCTCCTCTGCCCAAACATGCAAGCCCCATACCACGACAGAGCAAGACTGGCTCCCATGCTCCAGTGCTTTCCAAAAGAGCCTTTATTCTTCAGCTTAATGATCTGGCAGTCAGCCTCGGTGTTCACGCCGGTGGCCACGCTGCAGTGCACGCGGCAGCCAAGCATTCACGACAGTCTGCCCCGAGCGGCTCGGCAGCATCCAATAACCGTGGGTGGAAACTGGGGCTGGAGTCTGTTTGACGCTGATGAAAACTGTTGTTGGAAAGGCAGTTGTGAAATGGGCCCCAGATTCTTCTCCCAAGTGACGATTAGGTTGTTCTCCTATTGGTATGGACCTCCCCCTCTCCCAGCCCCACTCCTTTGTAGCAAATATTAACACCTTCCTGATTTTATAACATCCCGGTTTGTTCATTGCTTTTTTCTTATGGCCTAAATTTATTCCCATCTTTTTGCCTGGTAGGTTTAAGGTGAAGCAGCCCCCACCCAGCACAGGACTGAAAGTGACTTACAAACCCGGGCCTGTAAGTCCTATGAGCTGTCTGTTGTGTGTGTCTGTGTATGAATGTGTGCACGTTTCTGGGGAAGTGGGTTTTTTAAATCATTCTATGCATTCGGTTTAAATCATGTGTAAGTCTAATTTTTCTAGTATCAGAGGCAAAAGATTCCTGGTATGGGTATACCACATGGTTTAACATTGCATACTGCACGTAATAGCTGTGGGACAGATCCTATGTGTAAAAAGTTAAACTTCCAGCTATGGAAACTATTCTGAAGTTCACTCATTTGTTCCAATACTACAGTTATGCACAGTTATATGAAAAATATCTTTTTATAAATTAAATATGATTTGACATGCACTTGGAAAGTTGATTACCTAAAGGTGTCCTATAATAAAAACTTGTGCAAAATGAAAAATCTCTTGGAAAAACAAATATTCTATTTTTTGTATTTTCTATAAATTTGTATTTTCTATAAATTTTGCTGCTTGCCAGATATTATTTAATGATATTCTAAGAAATAGTAATATATTAGTCATCAGTTGCCTCATTTCTCCAGAGTTCTGAAAGTATCCATTTTAAAATGTCAACCTATTCTAATTTTATTTGCTACATTCCCCCAAATGGGGTGCTTCAAAAAAAAAATCTGTATATTGCTACTTCCTTTAAATTATGATTTCAGAAATGTAGTATCAAGTAAACAAAAGTTTATTAATTTATAGACAAAATATAATATATAAAATAATACATAAAAATAATAAAATCACACTTATAAATCTTAACATTTATTTCTTGATACAGTCCTTCCATTTCATTCAACAAACTTTGAACGCCACTGATAGGAATGGGGGACAGGGGATGTTAAAAATGAGTAGACATATCTAAGTTGCTCCCAGAGCTGGGCACATAGTGGGGATTCACAATGTATGACTAAGTGATAGAATGAAGTAAGGACATCTAGTAGACACATGCTTGTTCATCACAGACAGCGACACGCATAGTCTCATGGGAATACAAAGCAAGGGCATCCACTTCCATAACGAGCATATAGTGTTCACTGAGTCCCAAGACCTTAAAACAGCCACAATTGTATGTTGACCCAGAAGGGTCCATTTGATAGGGTGCAGAATCAGCAGGCCTCTTGTTATGACTGTGCCACCAGCTCAGTGATACTTTTGGTTAATTAACCCTCTGTACCTTGCCTTCCTCATATGCAAAAGAAGTGCTTGGACCTGATAATTTCTTAGTCCATTTCCAGCCCTAATATCTTATGGTCTATAGCACAGTAGTCTGCAGGCTGCAGTTCCAAACAGAAATATCCTTTGGGGTTAGCTCCACCAATTCATGAGTACCTCTCTGTCACATTTCATCATTATACTGTGTCAAGATTCCAGAAACTCCGGAACATAAAGCAAAAGCAAAAATCAAAGCAAGCTCTTCTTCCACTGTTCTGAGAAGTTAGAAAACTTTTTTCATTTAAAGTAGGGGTGATGCCAAAAGCCAAAAAGACTGTTGGATCAACCTTTGTAGGTACTAAAAACTCAGCGTGTGTTCTTTGAAGCTCTCTACTGTTAGTTTTTTTTATTATTTTTTTCTTTTCGACAGTTTTGGCTCTGCAAAAATATAATCCATAGACTTCTCCATATGTAAATCTAACCACTGTTCAGCCTGCTTAGTTGCCAACGTTGAATGAATATGCCCAGGGTCTGGGTAGACCTAAGCGGGGGCAGGATGCCAGCTGCCTTGTGCAGAGCAGAGTCATCCCAGCCCTGCCCTCATTGTTGGGCTGCAGGGCAAAGGGCCTGGTCCTCAGACGTGGAGAGTTGGATACCCTCCAGTAAGCAGACCTTCATAAGTACATTTTTGAAGAAGTTGAAACATTTTTCAGCCCTATTATTTATAAACTATGAAGAAAAAAGTACTTGTATCTAATTGCTTTCCATGTGGTGATTTCTGATGTATTTTTTCCAGACAGTTGTTCTCAAGTCTGCTTTTTAGCCTACCTCCTGGAGAGGCAGCTTAGGAACACAAACAGCTCTTTCTTTCCTGGCCAGTGTTCTCTTCAAGGAACAAGGCAAGAAGCCCATTCCTTGCTGTGTTTCTTCTTCATTATATATCAGGTTTCTTCTTTGTTGGTCCAGACCTCTTACACGTAGCTTTCAGACCTAAGCACTTTGGCATTTAAACTCATTCTGTCTCCCTCTGCTGGCTTTGTCACATCACAGGTCCTCCATTAGGCACACTGTAAACCAAGAGGCAGGGCAGGGAAGTTGTTGGGTTTAAATTTACCTTTATCTGCAAGGATGCCCATAGGAACTCACTGCTGACATTCAAGAAATAGCACAACTATGGGCATTGTAAAAGTTTTCCTGCAGTTCACCACAGTACACCGACATTCTCTTCCTAAATAGCATCTGGTTTTCTCCTTCAGCAATTTATCTTGGGTCCCATTTGCTCAATGGAACTCTACCTAACTAACCCACAAAATAACTTTCTAAATGCCATCATCCAACAGCACCAAACATACAGATGAGAAAAAAAGATTAGAGAGTGTAACTAGCCCAAATTCAGGTTAAAACCAAGATGTGATCTCAGATATGTCTGATTCTAAAGCTACCTTGTGTCCTATAGGTGGCAGCTGGTTTGCAGACTGAGCTGAAGGTGGAGTTATTTGCCATGGCCATTGGAGAGGATGGGACCAAGGGATCAACACACATCTCGCACAATATTGAGATAATGACTGAGCATGACATTCTGTTCTTACCTGTGGAAGCAAATATCCTTTAAAGCTCAACTTAGGTAGTTATAAATAGAGCAAAAATTACATTTGAACAATGGGAAAACAAGTCAAAATGCTATTCCCTAACCCCCTCACACCCATACTCCATAGCTTCATTAATTCTTTAAGACCACAGAGTTAAATTTCTTAGGATGAAGACTGTGTCTTCACTCATCTTTGTAAGTAAGCATCAGCAAAATGCCGGTTACACAGTATATGCACAGTAGTAACTGTGAGTTGAACAAATGCCAATGTCAGTGGCTGTCTATGGTATCAGACAAACAGAGTGGTTTTGAAAAGCAAGTCTTTGTCATCAAAACAAACTTGTAATCTTGCTAGGGAATAGGAGATACTTTATTATAAAGGCTAAATGAATATTCACAGAATTACATATACACACTTTCATATCTCTTTCATGTGGATACCACACTGAGATACAAGTAAACTATTACATGCAAGGTACTTGTGGAATATTTTTTCATATACAAAAATGGCAACTGGACTCCTTAAAAGACTTACATAATCTAGAATCAGAAATAAAGTCTTCCCATTTGATTCTATATTATTTTGTACTCCAGTCACATGAAGCATACAGTACTTCGTGTTGTAGTTTATGCTTCTATTTGGTATTTGAGCTGGGTCTTATAAAAATGCAAAAACTTTTGATGAAAGGAGACTTAAAATGAACAAATCCACAGCAATAAGAGAGCACCAGGTGTCAGGAAAGGTAGGGAGCTCAATTTGTTGAGAGCTTAGGGAGTATTAGGAAACATAGTGGGATGTTGGTTGGAATCAAGTTGTGGAAGAGTCTGAATCCCTGCTTAAACTTTATCACATAAGCAAGAGTGAATCACTGAAGATTTCCAATCCAGTGGTTGTATAATCAGCATATTTTTATAAAAATGAATCCAGTGTTACTATGTTGGATATGTTGAAGAAGAGCAACTGGTTGCAAATTTCTATTTGCAAAGGGCCATTGGAAGGCCACTTCAGTAAGCCAAGTATAAGGACAGAAACTATCACGTCTCAAAACTGGAAGAGAGACATGGGTGGAAAGACAGTTGGCAGGGGAGGGGGTGGAGATGTTGTAAAATCTGAGGTGGAACCCACTGATAGAAGAAAGTAAGAGGACTTAAGAGTTCCACTCTAAGATTTTGGGCTCAAGTAAAGAATCATGGATATGCAGGTGTGGATCTCAAATGAGTAGTTAGAGCTAGAAATATAATCATTTTAAGCACTCTAAGCATCACACACAGAGGTGACAACTGAAGATATGGGAAAGGAGCAGAGATTTTGGGTCTGTTTAGGGTGTAGGCGGAAGAGGGAGCAGTGGAGACAAAGTAAGCAATTTAGAAAGCCAAGAAATATCTCAGAAGTCAAAGAATTTCAAGGAAAATATGGACATAGTTGACAGATGCTATAGAGATGTCAAGGAAAGTTCAGATTTAAGTAGATCTCTAGATTTGGCTGAAAGAAATGGATCAGAAGAAAAATGTTAAAAAATATGAATAAGAAGTAATTGAAGCAGCAGTATCCAAAGAAGAGCAAAAGAATAATCAGGAACAGAGCTGAAGGGTTGGTCTTGGTGAGGGAGTGGGCAAAGATGGCTAAGATTTCCAGACATTCTGAGGTGAAGGGGAAATTTAGGGGAACTTGCGTCAAATGACCTTGATCTCAGTAGAAATGGAGCTGAATTCATTTGTCCACTTGTTTCAAAGATAAGTTTCTCTAAGTTGCTAGGAACTGTTCTAGGCAGTGAACAAGAGAAAAAAATCCCTGCCCTTGTGTAGCTTACATTCCAAAGGGGAGTCTGTATACAAAATAAGTAAAATATGGACCATAATGGTGCTAATAAGTACAATAGAGAAAAATGAAAAGTAGGAAAGGGGGTACAGGGAGTGTTAAGGAGGATTCTGATTTAATAAAAGTGAGAAGACCTCATTGGGGATGTGGGGTTGTTTTTTTTTTTCTATATTGATGGCAGGGTTCTTCTGTAGTGATAGAAGGAAACTAACCAAAGAATAAGTTTTTTCCTCCAGGAATTAAATCATATCTTCATCACACAGATTATTGGATGCTTATTTAGACTGTCTGATCCCTGCTGCTGGTCACAGCAATTAAGTCATTTTGCACTTATGCTAATAAAGAGTCTATTTCCCTGCTCATAGATTAAAGGCACCTGTCAGCACAGAGGAGGAAGAGAGTTTTATTAGATCTTTTATCTACTTCCAAAGTCAACAGTGAGAATTCATAGCCCATTTCCCAAAATCTGTCCCTATCCCTGGATGTTTATGTGATTTGGGACCTGGTTATGGTGACTGATGGCTCCTATAAGAAGACTAGCCACAGTCAGCAGAGAAGCATACACTGGGTCAACAGGAGAAATCGAGGAAATCAATATACATCCTTCATCCCCTAAGCCTAGAATTCACATTGCATAGAAAAGTACCCAAAACAGAGCTAATGATGCTAGAGAGGAGGTTCTGATTCTAAAATGTTATCTGAGTTTGTATATACAAATCATTTGGTCATGAAAGTCATATTCCTTAATGAGTATTTTACCAATTTTAACAGGTAGCAATTATGATAACAGACCAAAAGATTTTCCTCAGGGGAAAGAAAATCCCATGGTCCACAGGACTTCTACGATTTCTTCCTCTACACTTGGAGTCTTCATGTCCCGTAAAATTTCTCAACGTTAAATCCAGTAAGTAACAAATGGGAACTTGATCATCAACCATTCAAATGTGAGGCCTTAGACCTCGTTTGGTCTTCTCTTCTTATAGCCAGAAACCAATAAGCCACTTAATCTGGTGGGATGGAAATACTGGTTTTAAATAATTATAATAGCTACTCCCATGTATACATGATCATATCTAATCTTCATACAACCAGTAAGATAGCTATTATCTTTCCCATTTTATAAATAAGGAGTGAAGCTCAGAGAATCTTAAGTAGATGATGTAAAAATCTAAACTACTTCAGTGTGATTCTAAAGTTTGTTCATTTAAGCACTGTTTTCAGTGTTAAGCTGACCTTCCAAAAAGCAGGAGGAGCAACACAGGGATGTCCTTCTGGACTTGAAAATTTACAATTAAGCCCATGGTTGTCAAACATTTTGGACACGAGATTCTTTATATATTCTTAAAAATTAGTAAGTATCCCGAAAAGCTTTCATTCACATGGGTCTTATCTATCACATTTACCAAATTGGAATTAAAACAGAAAGCTTTTCAATGTAAAAACCGAAATAAACCCAATATATTAACAGATTTTTGTAATGAAAAATAACTATTTTCCAAAACAAAAATTTATTACTCATGAGACATTGTTTTACTTTTTTACAAATTTCTTCAGTGTCTGGCTTAATAGAGCACAGCTGGATTCTCCCGCCTGCTCTCTATTTGGTCTGTCATGATATCAGACATCACATAGCCTCTGGAAAACTCTACTGGATGCTCATGAGAGAAAAAGCCAGATAGCTTTTTGTATTAGTTTCCTAGAGCTGCTGTAACAAATCTGTACTAGTTTCTAAGGGCGGCCATGACAAAGCAGCATAAACCAAGTGGTTTAACACAAGATATTCTCCTGTAGTTCAGGAGGCCAGAGGGCCAAAATCAAGGTGTCGGGGGTGGGAGGTGGAAGTGGGGGTTCTTTCTGGAGACTGAGGGAGAATTTGTTCCATGCCTCTCTCCTAGTGTCTAGTAGTTGCCAGAAATTCGTTGGTGTTCCTTGGTTTATTACTATATCACTTTAATCTCTGCCTCCGTCTCAAATTCTTCCCTGTGTATATATTTCTGTCTCTCCCCTTATAAGAATACCACTCATTAAATTTAGGGGCTACCCCAATCCTGAGTATCATCTTAAGGTCATCTTCACAGTTTCTGGCAGACATGAATTTTGTGGAGACACACCCAGTGTAATTGGCTTCTGATCCCCCAATATTCATATCCATCTCATGTGCAAGATATATTTATCCCATCTCAACATTCCCCAAATTCTTCACTCGTTCCAGCATTAACTCCACACCTACATTCTCATCAAAATAAGCATCAACTCAGAGTTTCACATCTCATCCCTCTAAATCAAGTATGGCTAAGATGCTGGTATGACCAGCCTCAGTCTCCCTTCCATTGGTGGATGTGTGGAACTAGAAAATAAGCTGTCAGCTTGCAACATACGCTGGTGGAAAAAACATAGGATAGATATTCCCAAAAGGAAGAAAGTGGAAGTAGAGTCACTAGGCTAAAGCAAGTGTGCGACACAGCAAGGCAAATTTCATGAAGTTTCAAGGCCTTAGAATAATCGTTTGTGGCTTGATCTGCCTTCTGGGCCACAGAGGCTTCACCAGCCCCAACTTCTAGGACTTCAGAAGCCCTGTTGGCCCCCACCCTCTCCATCCTCAGCCTGGGACAAAGTCTTACCCTCTGGGCAGCCCATTTCCTGCTTACAGAATCCCAGAAGTCTGGCAGCCTTCCTTCATCTTGCCCCATCTCTCTGTCAAGGCCAAATCAGCAACATTTCTGCTCATGTAACATTCTCAAAAACCTGTCACTCTTCATGGATGTCGAGATCCACATCATTAGACATGAGGCTTCTCCACAGATCCTTCCTGGATAACTGCACTTCTATTCCTGGCTTCTGCTGAGATGCCTGATTGTATCCGTGGTCATAAACCTAAACTCTCCAGCACACACATCCTTGGTAACCACTCCAGGGCATGCCTTAGCAATGTTTTGCAGTATGGATAGAATGTTAATTTTCGAACTCATCATGTTTTAGTTCCTTTTTGCTAACCAGTTCCTTCCTCAAATTCTTTTTTACCTCTCGCATTTTACTATAAGCAGCAAGAAACCAGGCCGCATCTTCCATATTTTGCTTGGAAACTTCAGCTAAATATTCAATGTCATTGTTCACAAGTTCTACTTTAAACCCAAAAGCAGAACACAATTCAGCCAAGGTTTCTGCCACCTTTTAACTTTTCCTCCAGTGTCCAACAACATGTTCATTTCTGTCTGAGGTTGTACCAGAAGCACTTTGAATGTTTATATTTCTATTGATATTTTGTTCATGGTGATGTAGAAATTCTGAGATGACAGAAACTTTCTCTGCTATCCCCATCGCTTCCTTCTGAGCCCTCACCAAAATTGTTTTTAAGTCCTTATGTCTACCAATGATCATTTAAAGATAACCTAGACTCTTTATCACACTTCTCAAAATCTCTCTTTACCTACTGCCCAATTCCAAAGCCACTTCCACACTTTTTAGGCCTTTGTTCCAGCAGTACCCCACTTCCTGGTATCACTATTAGTTTCCTGAGGCTTCCATAACAAATTACCACAAACTGGGTGATTTAAGACAAGTTAGTATTTTCTTGCAGTTCAGGAAACCAAAGCGTTCAGGGCTGGTTCTATCTAGAGGCTGAAGAATTTGTTCCTGCTGCTCTCCTAGCTTCCGGCAGTAGTCAGTCCTTGGTGTGCCTTGATTAAAAGCTACATCACACCAATTCTAGTCTCTGCCTCTGTGGCCGCCTTCCCTGTGTCTCTTCACACTGCATTCTTACATGACAGCAGTCACTGGATTTAGGGCCCATTCCAATCTAGTATGACCTCGGCTTAACTAATTTTCCAAATAAGGTCGCATTCACAGGTCCTAGGTAGATGTAAATTTTTAGAGATCACTCTTCAAACTACTACAGATTTTAATATTGTTTTTAGAATATTTCTGACCTTATAAACTCCTTGAAAAAGGGTCTTACAGACCCCCAGAGGTCTTATAATATACTTTGGGAACCACTGAAATCATGGTTTACATCAGTTCTACTCTATGACTTTTGGAAGTTACTCTAAACTGAGAAGTGGTGAAATCTACATCACTAGCCTGTCAACTCTAAACTACAGAACAGCGTTCAAATAGATACACAATTCCTGTTGGCACCAATATATCGTAAGTAATTTCGTGATCTACCTAATAGAAGAATTCGTCTTAAGTGATGTTGCCTTTATGCGTCTGTTCATAGTATCAGAGTTAATGTGATTGAAAGATGCCCACTATACTTATTATTATAAAGACAAATATCTAGTGTAAAGATTCTAATATCACCAAGAGCTAACAGATAATATTTTAGTTTTTTTCTTTCCCATCCCTTCTAATGTGTGTGTGTACTGGAATCATTCTGTAGTTTTAGATCTGGTGTAGTTCATGCAGTAACAAGAGTACCGTTCTTGTGTCTGAGCCAGTAAGCACTTCACAATAACTTTATGAAGGTAGACACTACTGTGCCTAATTTATAGATGAGGAATCCAAAACATCACGTTAGGTAATTCACTCTATAGAAGCTCTATTAGTTATCTGTTGCTACCTAACAAATTATCCCAAAACTTACTGGCTTAAAGCAACAGACACTTAAGATCTCATAGCTTCTTTGGTCCCAGAATCTAGAGAGCTCAGTTGGATCCTCCAGCTTAACTAGGAATGAACGTGCTTTCAGCCCACTCAGGTAGTAGTCAGCAGGATGCGGTTCCTTGCCACGCGAGCCTCTCCTAAGGGAATCTCACAGCAGGGCAGCTGGGTTTATCAGAACAAGAGCCTGAGAATGTGAGCAAGGCAGAATTCACAGTGTTTTATAACCCAGTCCTGGAACAGACATCCTATTAAGTTTGCTGTATTCTGTTCTTCAGAAGCCAGTCACTAGGTCCTGCCCACACTCACGGGAAGGAATTACACAAGGGCAACTCTCATGTGACCTAACAAGGGTTGGGGCCAGTGACTGTTGTTGGACCATGTGTGCTCAGTCCTAAAATCGCATGAGAGCTGCTTGGAGCCCACAACATTTCAGAAATAATGACAGGACTTAGAATAAGGTGATGTTACTCAGTCTCATCTCAAAACTTGGGATCTTTACTTGTGAGGAAAGGGGGCAGATTCTGGATAATGTATGTAGGCCAGGTGGCTTCTTCCTGAGTTTGTGGCTGGCCTGGAAAGGTTACACTGAGCAGGCTTATCAATTGTACTGATAAGTGGACCCTAGATACAGTTTTGGGCCCAACAACAGACACCACTGCCTCCTTGGTCACTGTCCTACATCCTCTCCCAGATTTAGAGATTTCTTTGGGACATCTATGACTTAGGACACTTGAACTGAGAAACCATTTAATAACCAAGTACAACAAGCATCTAACTTCCAGCCAGGGAATCTCAAAATGGTTAAGCATATCTTCTTTACATAGAGACATATATAAAGATATAAAAGCATAGATCTATGCCCAATAAACCTTTCAGGAGGCTTTTCTTTATGGCATCACCAGCTTCTACAGCTACACTGCATAATTTGCAAGGTATAATACTCCTTACATGGTTCTTGTACTAAGGACTGAATCTAGCCAATGACCAGCTAAGCCAGTAAATGCTGACTTAATGACTAGAAACTGGCTTGGCTTAAAATTTTTAAAAAGTTTTTCTTAAAGATTTTATGTATTATTTTTAGAGTACGAGTGGGGAGAGGCCAAGAGAGAGGGAGAAATTAGCTGAAGCAAACTCTGTGGATCGCAGAGCCCGAAAAAGGGCTTGATCTCACAACTGCAAGATAATGACCTGTGCCAAAACCAAAAGTCAGATGCTGAGCCACCTAGGTGCCTCTAAAATCTACTTTTTAACTGACCAGTTAACCTCAAACCTTTAGGGTTAAGGAGATTCAAGTATTGTGACCAAAAGTTGGAGCTCAATTACTTCCTGTACACATCATTTCATCTGTCCTAAGCTCTCCTTCTCTTTGGTTTGTGTAATACCTACCAGACAACACACCTTTAAATCCCCTGCTACTGTTCATCTTACCTGATGGCAAAGCTATGGGAAAGCAACACTTTTAAATACAAGTAGAGTACCTCCTGACCTTGTTTTGGTTTGGAAAACATCAAAAACATTAATAGGAAATGCTGGTTTCCTATTTTCTGGTGAATACTTCTCTGAGAACACTTCCAAGCACAAACGTGATATGGATCCAGCCTTCTTCCTTAAAGAATTAGGATATCTTTCAATAAGTAACTAACTCCTCTCCCTAGTGACAGGAACAGATGCTTAAAGAAAAGGCTGCTTCTTCAGACTAGAAGCACCTAGAATCCATTACCTCTTCTCTTACCTTTTTGTAGTTAAGCCTCAGGAACTCTATGTTACAATAATCTTTACTTACATTCTGTGCAACGAATAATACCACCATGTTCTTACCTTACTTCAGTGACTGTGTTGTTATGGTCAGGAACAGTACTAGACTTATGGCTAGGGACCGTCAGATAACCACACTACAAAAACTGCAGCTCTGAGACTGGCAAGAAAATGGTGGCACCACAGTATAGCATCTTAAATGAAATGGACAAATTCACAGGACACCTGACTCAAGAAGACACACAGAAATAAAAGAAGATGGCAGTGGAGTAGGAGGACCTTATGCTCATTTTGTCCAATGATAAAATCACCATAAATAACCCAGAAATCAACCTTAAGACTGACAGACAAGCTCCACAACTAAAGGGAGAGAAGAGGCCACATCAAAGAAGCAGGAAGTGAAGTGTGGAAATGTGTTTTAGGGGAGAAATGGATCATGACTGCTGTGGAGGGGAGGGAGCTGTGGTTGTGGAGAAGGGCAGGAGAGAGTAGCAGCCAGGGGAACAAATCCAGGAGGATATTTCCTGGAAGCCACTGGCTTGGAAAATGAGAAGGGCTTAATTTCATTGAGTTCTTACAAAGAGTGGGACTTAAAGCCTGGAGTTTCAAAGGTCAGCAGGCTTGGCTGGGATAGAGCTCAGAGGGTACTGTGGTACTCCAGAAGAGAAGGCAGGCAAACAACCTGGGGGCAGACAGCATGGAAACAGCCATATGAAAAAATGCCTGGGACATAGGTATGTGTGTGTAGGGGGCAGATTATCAATATTCAGATACCTTTCTGAGAACAAAGGAGCTGGCTGGTGCCATTTCCCTTGTGCCCCACCCCGAAACACACTCACCAGAAGGAAGCAGCTCAGCACTAACACTGGCTGTCTAACTTGCTTACAAAAAACCCCACACCCCTGTGCTCTTAGGACTGCCTTCTTAGTCAAGCTTGCCTCAGTTGCAATGTGGTGGGCCACTACCACAGAATATCAGCACAAACCCCTACCCACACACCACATCTCTCCACCAGAATTCTGCAGGGCCTCAGTTTTGGTGGAGTGGTGTCAAGACTCATTTCATAGGTAGACCAGAGTATACCTAGTTAAAACTCACCACATTCAGGCCAGGGACCAAACACTGTCCACAGCAGACAAGGAGAGCCTCTACAGAGGACTACTAAAAGACAGAATGGCCAAAACACAACAGCAGAGTGTAGGCAGCACACACTGGAGACACTCCCTGAAGCACCAGCTCTGGACACTACATGACCTCTTTTTCAAAAAGACCATTACTTTCAGGAGCAGGAATCCTAATGGGCTTTTCTAACACACTGAAAAAAGTAGAGGCTAGACACAATGCCAAGACAGTAATTTATTCCAAATGCAAGAACAAGATAAGGCCACGGCCAGAGATAAAAGCATAACAGATATAAGTAACATAACTGATGGAGAATTTAAAGCAACAAACATAAGGATACTCTCTGGGCTTGAGAAAAGAACAGAAGATATCAGTGAGACCCTTACTACAGAGATAAAGGAGTTAAAAAAGAATCAGAAATAAAGAATGCAATAAATGAGATTGGAAACAGGCTTGATGCAATGAAGAGCAGGCTGGAAGAAACAGAGGAATGAATTAACAAGAAGACAAAGGAAAATAATGAAGCTGAGAAAAAAAAAGAATTATGGAACATGAAAATAGACTTA
>RCUC01049079.1:0-24935 GCA_003697995.1 Taxidea taxus jeffersonii | reverse complement strand
CTTCCCCTATTTTGCCCATTCCTCCCACATCCTCCCCTCTGACAACCACTAAATTGTTCTCTGTGTTTATGAAGTCTGCTTCTCTTTCAATCAACAGATATTCTTGAGTGGCAATTATAAGCCAGACACTGATCTAGTTCTGAGAATATAATGATGAATGAGAAAGACATAGAACACTGCCCACAACTAGTAAGGAAGACATGAAATAAATAATTGAATGTCTACTTTGTTATGAAATACTACTGAATTTTGAATTATTTATAGATTTTATAATTATATTTATTCTACTCTTCTCATTTGAATGGTTATCATGTTAGTAAATTTTTGACAAATATTTTGATGTAAATAATGCATTTTTTTATTGATAAGGTCAAACTGAAAGATTCCAATACTCTGACATAGACTGCTTTTAATGTGGATACTTACAAAAGATAACAGTTAACTGATATGTAGCATTGGCTAACACTTCTTTTCTAGTATATAATTTCACATAGCCTAAATGCTTAGGAATGTGAGTTTTCAATATTGGGATCTCGGTTGTGTTAATTCAGGAAATACCAGCTAGCTACATCTGCTCCTTCTTGTCAATGTTGCTACCATCTTTGTTTTAGAGCTTCTGTCCAAATCATCTTTTAATCAGTTCTTATTTAAGGAGCAAAGATTACTTATTCATCTGCTGGCTTCTCAAAAAAGCACAATTTCTTTCTTCTAAAGGACTCAAAACAATGATCTTTTAGTCCTTTGTCACTCTGCTATAACTGCCTAATTTTGATTTTAGATTTCTTCTCTTCAGAATGAATACAAAAATTTAAAAAACTATTTTTATAAGCTTATCTTTATTTTCAATTGTCATTGAAAAATAGAAGCTCAAACAACTGCACAAATTTAAAAGAAAGACAGGTGGGACACAACTTTGTACAACTAAATTCTGATTTGGTAGCATTGATTAGTGGAAAAAAATCCATTTGAGAGTATTTCAGAGGATTGATGAATATATTGTAGTGCCACACTACTACCATCCCCTCAAATGAGAAAAAGTAATTGTATTTGAAGAGCTATCATAGAAATAAACACAACTGATGAGTTATTTTCTTAATTGCCATTATTTCTACCATAAAGATTTTTTTTCCAAGAAGCCAATTTTAGGAAAACTTAAACTTTAGGTTTAGGTTATTATTTCTGTTCACTGACTTCAGCTTACCTTAAGGTTTTGGTTTGGATTCATTTCTTCAGTTTGCTCACTACAGTAATTTGGATTTTTGTAATAATTCCAACACACATGGTAAATAAGGCGGGGACACAAACTGAGAGACTAGATAATGAGCTAAACTATTGATTTCACTCAGAATTATGATAATGTTGAACAATGTACTATTTCTGTCAGAAATTACCAAGGCAATGAAATATTGACTGATGTAGATCTCCTTAAAAAAAAAATCCCCAGTCACTAAGACAATAGTTATGCATAGGTGGAAATTAAGGTAGTTTTGTTTAACAAAAGTAAAGGTTATGCTCAATCTTTTGAGATTCACAACATAACACATTGTATGTTAAATCTAAATAGGTGTGGTCAGGAGAGCCTCAGTCATTTAGGAAGACTTCCTGGAGAAACTAAGACCATGTAGGGATGAAGAATAAGCAGGAGATGGGAGCAGGAAGGTGAAATAGATAAAGGGATTTAAGAGGTACTAACCTCTACTTATAAAATAAAGAAGTCATAGAGATGAAAAGTACAGCATAGGGAATATTGTCAATAATATTATAATAACATGATGATGGCCACTATCTTTATAGTGGTGAGCACTGTGTAATGCATAGAATTAATGAATCAATATGTTGTACATATTGCATGTACATTGTATGTTAATATAAACTAAAACTAATATAACATTGTATGTTAGTTATACTTTGATACATTCTTTAAAATAAAATAAAACTGTCTTAAAAAATGAAGCAGCAGGTGAAAGCATTATAAATATCAGAGGGCATAGCAATGTTGACAAAATGTGAAAGCATAAGTAAATATGTTCAGAGCACAGAGTTTCTGTAGAAAAGTGATGGCTGTTTTATTTTTTTTTTTTTTATTTTCTTTAAAGATTTTATTTATTTATTTGACAGACAGAGATCACAGCTAGGCAGAGAGGCAGGCAGAGAGAGAGGAAGGGAAGCAGGCTCCCTGCTGAGCAGAGCCCGATGTGGGGCTCAATCCCAGGACCCTGGGATCACGACCTGAGCCAAAGGCAGAGGCTTTAACCCACTGAGCCAAGCAGGCGCCCCAAATGGCTGTTTTAAAGGCTGGGTTAGAATTTTATATAAAATGCTAAGAAACTTAATGTAATACATAGGAATGGAAAATTTGATTTTTTTTTTATCTTTTAGCTATGAAATGAATTTAGAAGATAAATACTTCTTATGGGTTATCAAAGTGAAACTTCTAAATGATGATGTATGATCAAAACTTACTTATTTTTTTCTATTCATAGATATTCTAAGAGCATGTAGTAACTGAATGCTTTTTCCCAGTTATAGGATTGCTATTTCATGGTGGAACTGACTAAGTGGGCAGGGTCAAATTCTGGCTTTTGGAAATCAAACTCATTATGATAAACAGACTGTGTTTTGGGCTTGAGCCACAGGCTAAGAACATGGGTATGTGGGTGAGGATGTGCATATCGACTCTGTTTAGGAACTCAGAGCCATAGCAACTATGAGCTACAGTGCAAAGTCCTAAATCCACAACACAGTCATTGCCCACTCTAGCTTTCAGAAAATAAGTATCTCAGAATATAGGCTTTAATCAAAAAATTCGGAAAAAGAGGCAATATGAGCAAAAAATCAAGAGAGATTAAAGAAAAAAAAAGTCCCCAAACATGAACAGGATGAAAGATTTAGAGATCTTTGACAGCACGTGTGCAAAAGCAGATACTGGAGACAAATTCTGTTCAGTATCATGTTGGTGAACTAAAGGATAAACAAATCTTGTTAGTTTAGAAAATTTCCCTGATAGGAAAATCTTCCTTGCAAGAGCAGTATTTCTACACTGCTTTGATATCTTAAACCAGTGAAAAATATTCCTGATCTCTTATCCCCAGAGTGGAATGAAACCAGAAGAAATCTCTAAAAGGCAATGTCTCCATCTCCATAATAACTATGCATTTACAATTTCACCATTTTCTGCTCATCAACACAGTCAGAACTTTAGATTAGTTCATGCGGAGAGCCTCATTCCCCTCAAGTCTTGGCACAAGAATCTGGATTTATCTTTGTGCTGCATTAAGGTTTTCTTGACAGACTGCTACCCTAGAGGAATCCAGTATCCCAAATGTAAGGCCCTGGATTGAACCACCTGGTCTCAATTTCAAAACCTTCAAGTTAATATCTGTAAAAATTTAAAGTTTTGGATAATAAATTGCACAGGCCAAACTTTCCAAGCTTCAGAAAGGAAATAAGGAGTGGGGGGAAAAATCATTTAACAAACAGTTATTGAGCTTGATTAGCATAGAAATAGTCCTCCATATAAACCTCATATGTATCTCTCTTAAAGTTTCTACTTTGTTCAGTTTTTAAAATTTGCTATTATAGTCCTGATTACATGCCAGAAATTACCATTTAGGTTGAAACAGAATTTTATGAATATGACTTGTGTACAGGACCAATTTGGAAAGCAGGGAGTAATAAATCTATAGAGGCAAATTTTTCATATGGCTAGAGAGGGAAGGAATTCTTGCTACTAAGAGGTAACACAGAAGTTCACCTTTCAAGATGCATGAATGACTTCAGATGTCACTATAAGAACTCCCAAGCAGTCATGTAGACTGAGATATGGAATTGAGTGTCCCTTCAGTTACTTTGTTGCACATCTCTGAGGTATTCAAAGACATAGCATATCTGAAAGTTATGAAGCTAGAGATATGAGAACTGCAATGCTACCCTTGAGCATTGAGACTGCAGGAGGGGCATGAAGGAAGCTCCTCTCCCATCTGTCACCCAGCACACAGGAGAAATTAAGGAGCACATTTTTTTTTGTTTCATACTTAAACACCAGGAAGTAAATACTTCATATTTAGATCATTCTTCATGTTAAACATTCTTGAATGTGTATCATTTTGGTCCTATCAAACTCAATTAAGTATTCAAAAATTAAATCCTCAAGTATGACCAGTCAAGAATTTCTAGTTAAGGAAAAGCAATTTACTGTTTACCTTGTTTCTGTCTGTGAGCAGAACTAAGTATAAATGATGTTTGTTTTAATAATTTTTAAAACGTAAATATATTTTAGATATAGTTAAAAATGTGATAAATACAACTGATTATATAGTTGCTGATGGTATGGATGGAACAAAATTTTATTAAAAATTGTCCAAAATGGTACAAACATCCCTAATTAAGAAGATAAAAGACTTCTGGGGGAAGATGGCAGTGTAGAGAGGATCCTACACTCACCTTTTCCCATGGATACTACTAGATAACACCCACATTAGTGTAAATGACTCATAAATTTACCCAAAGACTGGCAGAACAAATTCTCTACAGCTAAATATAGAGAAGAGGCCCCATCAAAAATGGTAGGAAGGGCAAAGACACAGTTGGGAACCAAGCTAACCTGAAAGACTGTCCACAAGAGGGAGACCCCCACAATCATGGGAGAATGGAGATAAGCAGACTCCATACCAGGCACCCTAGACACAGGGGACCCTCATTGGGAAGGTAAATCCCATAATATTTGGCTTTCAAAACCAGAGGGTATTTATTTCTTGAGTTCTTATAACCCATGGGGCTTACATGTGGGACTTTAAAAATCAGTGACTTGGCTCTAGGAGAGCCAGAGGCTGATGGGAAACTGAGTCCCCATCCTTAAAGAGAGCACAGCAAAGAGCCCCTCTGAGATAGAGCATAAAAGCAGTAGTTCAAAAGATGACTCAGATATATAGGAAGAAATTTGTTTGCTAATCTTTGAGTGTGTGCTGCAGGGAATAGGGATCTTTGAGAGACTTCTCCAACAACAGAAGAGCAGGTGGGCACCATGTATTGCCCCTCCACACCTAGCCTAGCTACATGTACACCTGTGGGAAACAGTGCAGCACCAACACTTTCCACCTAGCTTGTTAACAGCATGCCACACCTGCATGCTCTTCTGTGGACTCATTCATTCCAACCAGTCTCAGCAGCTATCCAAATCAGTACCAGGACTCCTCCCATAGCAGATCTTTGTAAACCTTGATACTACCATGTGTCTAGCCCCCATGCTCTTCATGCCATTCCACTTGGCCTTGGCAGTAGTACATCCAAAGTATGGCATTATGCAAGCAACCCTGACTGGTCCAGCACCACTCTGAAGTGATTCCTGACAGGGAAAGGGGAAGATACTCATACAAACCAGTTCAACTGCAGCTGCAGAGTGGTGTAGAGGCAGACATCTAGTCTGACTGCAGCCCCTACCCACCAACAAAAGCCTCCCAGATGAAAACACCAAGACTGTCAGGCAATTCAGTGTAACTGAAGCTCTGACAAATGCCTGATCTGATTCAGCTCAAGCCCAAGGCAGACTCAGATGGGGCTATTAACATTGTAGTTTCCAAACCCTGCCCAAAACAGGCAAAAAGAGGCATTACAGATGATTGGACTAAGGCAAACTCTGCTTAACCACAAGAGTAGGGTCCAAAAAAATACACAAAGGGGATACCCCTGAATTTCAAGGTGCTGGTGAACAGAGGACAATTGCACTAAAGGTCACTGTAGGACCTCTTCTTCATAAAACCATTACTTTCCAGTGCAGGACACATAACTGATTTTCCTAACACATAGAAACAGATACACATAAAACTAAAAAAAAATGAGGAGACAGAGGAATATGTCCCAAATGAAAGAACAAGAGCAAATTAGAGCAAGATGACTAAATGAAACAAAGTAATATGCCTGATAGAAAACTTAAAGTAATTTTCATAAAGATACTCACTGGACTTGAGAAAAGAGTGGATGACCTCAGTAAGACCCTCAACAAAGAGATAGAAAACATGAAAAAGAACCAATCAGAGATGAAGAAATTGATGCCTGAAATTAAAAATACACTAGATGGAATAAATAGTACAGTACAGGAAGCAGAAGAATGGATCCGTGTCCTGGAGGACAGAATAAAACAATCATGTTAAATAGAAGAAAGAAAAAATATTATTAAATAATGAGAATAGATTAAGGAAATGCAACAACACTATCAAACATAACATTTGTATTATAGGGACTCCAGGAGAAGGGAAATAAAAGGAGGCAGAAAAATTATCTGAAGAAATAATAGCTGAAAACTCCTTGAATCTGGGGAAAGACACCAAAATCCAGATCCAGGAAGCACAGAGAGCCCCCAACAAAATTAACACAAGGAAGACAACATCAAGACACATACTAAATAAAATGGCCAAAAGTAGTGATAAAGAGAAAATTTTAAAGGCAGAATGGGAAAATAGTTACATATATGGGAAACCCCATAAGGATGTATGCTGATTTTTCAATAGAAATCTTGCAATACAGAAGGAAGTGGCATGATAGTCAGAATGCTGAAAGAACAAAACACCCCAAACAGAGAATACTTTGTCCAACAAGGCTATCATTCAGAATAGAGGGATATATAAAGTTTCCCAGACAAACAAAACTTTAAAAAATTCATGATCACTCAACCAGCTCTACAAGAAATGTTAAAGGGGACTCTGAGTGAAAAAGAAAGAAAATAAGTAGATACAAGAAAAGTAGGAAGAACAAAAGCAGCAAAAATAAGTATATTTGTAAAAATCAGTCAAAGGACTCACAAAATAAAATGGTGTAAAGTATGACACCATATACCTAAAACATGGGGAAGAAAGGAGTAAAGAATGGATTCAAACTTAAGCAACCATCAGGACACCTGGGTGCCTCTGTAAGTTAAACATCTGATTCTTGATTTTCACTAAGGTCTTGATCTCGGGGTCCTGGGATTGAGCCCCATGTCAGGCTCCACATTCAGTGGAGAGTCTACTTGTCCCTTGGCCCCTCTCCTGCTTGCTCTCTCTCTCTTTCTCTCATCCTTTCTCTCTCTCTCTCTCAAATAAATAAATAAAATCTTTAAAAAAAACACCTTAAGCAACCATCAAGTTAATTAGACTGCAAAAAGGCAAGGGAGAATAAATAAAAACAAGGCAGAAGTCACTATCTTCTTTAATTTGATCTAGGAAGAAACAACCTATAATTTTTTGCTATTTATAAGAAGTAGATAACTAAGCCTAGAGCATACAGAAGAGCATAAATACCAGTAGACCATGATCACTGGGAGCCATTTTAGATTAGGCCTGCCACATTATGGAAAATAAAACTTTGCTTCATTGAATCTTAGGAATAAAACTATGCATGCTTTTTCAGAGATTTTTTTCCTACTATTTTCTTACTTATTTGTAGGTTTTCTTTAAAAATTACTACTCAAATTCTTTCATGTTATTGGGTAAAATAGTTGGAGTGACATCCTCTAGGACAGAATATGTTACCTTCAGAACCTGAAGATGCCTAGTAAATGTCTTTAAAGTAAACCCCAGAGATGTCCCTTTGGCCATAAAAACACACACTTACCCCATATGCAAAATATATTCATTCCCACTCCATCCAAAAATCCTCAAATGTTTTATCTAGTCAATATAGGTCTCAAAATCTGGGATCTGATGTACATTAAGTTGAGACACACATTCTCTTGATTTAGAGACCTGTGAATAGAGAGAGAGAAGGGGAGAGATAAACAAACATACAAGTAAATTTTTTACCTCATGCATACATCACACAATTTTTGAAATAGAAACCAGCACTCTAAAAAACATTCCCATTTGAAGAAAGAAAAAGAGAAAAGTACATAGGAGTCATTACTCCTTGGCACCTCAGAATTCCTGCTGTGTAAGTGTTTCCATGCCCCCCCATCCTCTGGAAGTTAAAAAAAAAAAAAAATTCTCTTGATTAGGTCCCAGTTCTGCTTCTTAGGGGGACTTTCAGACACTTTTGTCATCATCTTTGTCCAGTTCTGAAGAGATTGTTAGAAGATATGCCTTCTGTTTTCTTAGCCTAGTTTCTGCCTACAAAATTGGGGACCTACAAGCTATTTTAGATATTAAACAATTTTAGTCCCTTTTAGCCAGGCTGATGATACTTTAGCTAACTATCCCCAAATATGAGTTGATTTTTTATATACCTGATTATAGTCAACAACATTTACAAAAGTGAAAAAATCTGTGTGGTTTATTATATATTCTATTTCCATGAATCATAGTTATAAAGACCATAGAACTTTGCATTCTTTAAGTAGCATTGGCCCATTAAGAATCTTTGGGACTATGCTTTGTAGAGGCCCTTTTATTCCCTACAAGACATACCAGGTGCCCTTAATTCTTCCAAATGTCAGGAAAGTGCAGGAGGGCTACTTCTTGATTTGGTCTAAACCCCTAAACTACACCTTAAAGGCCCTTGATTTTGTCTTTGCCCCAAAGCTGTATCTATCTTAATTTGAGAATATTTTATTGTTTTGCAAGGTTACACAGGCTGAAGAATTTTTAAGTTTTATAAACAGTGTATTATGGAAACTCTCTCTTACCTCCTCATTCAATTTACTAACTGGGTAATTCTCTTCTGACCTCATTTCTCACTTTTATTGCCTTATTAAATCCATCTAAATGAAGTTAGATCTTTCCTTCTGCACTCAGCCTGGAGTCCGCCTTGCCCAAATCTAGAAACTAATTACATCTGATATCAGTCTTCCAGAGGATAACAAAGGACAGCTTTTACAACTATTTCATGACTGTATCATATTGACTACCATTTTAAAAGCCTCTTATGTCAGCTTCTTTCTAAATTGCCATCCAGGCTTAAAATCAATACCATGTATTTTAGTTTTTTTTTTTTTTTTCATTTTATTAGCACTCCAAGTACCAATTTTTGCATCAGATAACTTTTGCTGTGTAACAACCACAAGATTCAATGACACACCAAGACAACAATTTACTTCTCACATATCTTACCAGTTTGCCTCTACTTTTATCATTTGGGTTCACTCACAGCAGTGGATCTAATGAGTTTTGGGGGTTCATCTGGGTAGTTTTCCTTCAAATATAGGTCTATGGATTGGCTTTACTACATTCTTTGCACAACCTCCTTGGACCAGAAAGCTAGACAGGGTGTGGTCTTCTCATGCCAATAGTAAAGGGCAAGAGAACATGTCCATGCACATTTCAGTCCCTCCATGCTGAAAAGGCTCTTGCTTTTAACATCCCATCAGCCAGACCAAGTCACCTCATTCTCTAGCCCAGAATCTAAGGGGGGATACTCTGTGTTTTGGGGTAAGAATTGCAAAATTACATGGAAAATGAGTAAACTGAGGAAGTAATGATATCTACTTTATCACAAAAGCTCTTTAGTAGAAAATATAATGAATTTGACACATTTTGTACTCAGAAACACATACAAACCCCCAGAATATATTCATTAGGCAACTGGGGTCAAAGACTTGGTGATATCAAAGCTAGAAAAGTAGATTTGGGCAACACTGGTATATAGATATGTAAATTTTTGCAGTGCACACACTATCATAAGGATTAAAAGGTTATGTTTTGGAATAA
The DNA here is from genome assembly GCA_003697995.1 of Taxidea taxus jeffersonii. NCBI lineage: Eukaryota > Metazoa > Chordata > Mammalia > Carnivora > Mustelidae > Taxidea > Taxidea taxus. The sequence continues at coordinate 15,321 of RCUC01049079.1, read as the reverse complement.
ATACAAATGCTTGGGGGTAGATAGCAGATAAGAAGGCAGAAGAGGACTGTTCATGTATAAAGTATAAAGTAAAGTACTAGTGGTGTGTGGTGGATACTGGAAATAAAAAAGAATTTGAGAGAGAAAGAAGTTATCAAATGTGTACAAAGGTAAATAAGGCTGAAACCTAGAAACAGATAATTACATTTGACAATTAAGAGGTTCAATGTCCATGTTACACATGTATGAAATAATCACAATTTACACATAGTTTAATGATATCTAAATACAAATTATGTATCATAGTTTAACGATATCTAAATACAAATCATGTATCATAGGCTATGACTTTAGGGCTACCTTCCCTAAGACCAATTTTTATTTTATTTTATTCATTTATTTGACAGGGAGAGATCACAAGTAGGCAGAGAGGCAGGCAGAAAGAGAGGAAGGGAAGCAGGCTCCCTGTGAGCAGAGAGCCTGATGCGGTGCTCAATCCCAGGAGCCTGGGATCATGACCTGAGCCGAAGGCAGAGGCTTTAACCCACTGAGCCACCCAGGCACCCCTAAGACAAATTTAATAAACATAAGATCTTGTTCATCAAATTCCTAGGGGAAAATTAAATATTAAGATTTTTTGATATCTACATCTAAGAATTTCTTATAATTAGATATATGTGGAAGGAAAGTAATTCAAATTACAAAGGCTGAAAAAAATTAATCTGGCAATGCCTCTTCAGGCTGTCTCATTTACAATATGAGTAATAAAAAATATAATTAGAATAAAGCACTTTAGGAAGAACAAATTCCCCAAGCCTACTCCACAAGTTTTGACTCTGTGTTCTAAGGGAACTTATCTAAATGAGCAAAAAGAAAATGCAACCCACTGGGAATAACAAAATCATAAGTAATATCAGTAAAGTTGTTTGCTCCCCACAGGAGTACACTCAATAATATCAGTTGGAATCCCATACAAAAAAGAGAGAGCATTAGATTCCGGTTCTTTAGGAATAATTTTCTATCTATCTGAATCTAATTTGTTCATATAGATGAAATAGTTAAAAAATGATATAATGGAATATACCTAACAAAGCTTCATCTACTCTCTTTTCAAAGACATGGTAAGAAACATAAAATTATTTTGATCACAAAGGTTGAGTTTATGTATGCAAGGGTTATGAGGTGAATTGTGTGCCACCCTAGCAAAAAAATATATATTGAAGTCCTACTCCCCAATACCTAAGAATGTAAGCTTATTTGGAAATAAACTTATTGCAGATGTAACTAGTTAAGATGAAGTCATGTTGAAAGAGAGAGGGCTTTCAGTATACCATCACTGTTGTCTGTATAATATGGTCCTGTGAAGATGAAGACACAGGAAGAAGATTATGCAAAGACAGAGGATTGGATTAACATGTGGATAAACCAAGGAACATCTAGGATTGCCAGCAAACCACCAGTAGCTGGAAAGAGGAAAGGGATGATTTCTCTACACATTTCAGAGCCAGCATGCTTCTACAAACATCTTGACTTCAGACTTCAAGCCTCTAGAACTGAAAGAAAATAAATTTCTGTTGTTTTGAGCCACGTAGTCCTGAGTAGGGACTTGCTCTACTCATTTTTATGGCAGCCCTACCAAATGAGTAGAGCAAGTCTCAATCTGACTGAATAGAAGGAATTTAAACATGTATTTATATCCTATATAAAGAATTGGTGGTGACTTTAAAGGTGCCCATTTCACACGTGTACCCAAATGTTTATAGCAGCAATATCCACAATAGCCAAGCTATGGAAAGAACCTTGATGTCCATGGATAAAGAAGATGTTGTATATATACACAGTCATGTGAGGTCATAAAAAATGAAATCTTGCCATTTGCAATGACGTGGATGGAACTAGAGGGTATTATGCTAAGCAAAATAAGTCAATTAAAGATAATTATCATATGATCTCCCTGATATGAGGAATTTGAGAGGCAGGGCGGAGAGTCAAGGGGAGTAGGAAAGGAAAAAAAGAAACAAGATGGGATCAGGAGGGGGACAAACCATAAGAGATTCTTAATCTCAGGAAACAAACTGATGGTTGCTGGGGAGGTGGGGTGGAGGTATAGTGTGGCTAGGTTATGGACATTAAGGAGAGTATGTGCTATGGTGAGTGCTGTGAATTGTGTAAGACTGATGATTCACAGACCTATATTCCTGGGGCAAATAATACATTATATGTTAATTTTTAAAAAGTTCTCATTTTGTAAAATGCTAACTAGCTAAATTAATAAAATTAATAAAAAGCAAGATCATCAAAGTTATTGATGAATATTCAAAAGGTGAGGATGTAGATTAGTAATTGACTTAAGTGACTTAATAAAATACTCCCCACTGATAAAGAGGCAAATTTTAACAAGGTGTGATGTTTGCTGGCTTTAAAGTCAGGTAATATTGATGTAAAAAGATCAAGTTCCACTGTTAACTAGCTACTTGACCTCAAGCAGTTTATTTGAATTCTCTAAGACCCAGTTTCCTCATCTGAAAAATGAAGATTATAATAATATCTGTCTATATAGAGTTTTCATGAAGACTTAAGCATATTTTCTTCAACACATAGCTCCAGTGCATAATGAGGGTGTTATGCTATTACCTGATAAACTTTTGTATCATTTTAGAAACCCTGGTTCCTCATCATTGAAAATCAGAGTATTTCCTCATTTACTTCCTTTTATCATCATATTTCCACCTCATTCTCTAGCCAAACTGCACTTCAAAGATGAAATGTATGCTCTAGCTTATCAACTAACAGAAGAGACATGTGATTAGGTATAAAAATGTATGGTTTCTATAGCCAGATAAATCTAGTCTCCCTCCCTTGTCAGAAAGGAAAATTCACACAATTCATCTAGCCTCTCAAAGTGCCTATTTGCTGTGTTGTAGCACAAACTTATAATATTGTCTACCTCCTATTAAGTGCAAAATATAGACAGAGCATCTGGCCCACAGAAGATCAAAAATTGCTGGAGCACACCTCTTCAACCCCTCAATTAATTCAGACACAGGTTCTATTCAGATCATCCCCATGGCTTTTAGTTTGACAGGGTCTCATTGTTTCATGACAGAATCATTCCAACAGTTTTCTAAACTAACTCCCTTGGCTTTGACCTCTCTACCCAGTCCTGTGCAACCTGCATACTAGTAAGGGAATGAACTTTATGGTATTATTCTGCCTTTAATTATTTTTTAAAAGACATTGGGGTGCCTAGGTAGCCTAGTCAATTAAACATCTGACTCTTAATTTGACTCAGGTCATGATCTCATCATTGTGAGATCTAGGCCTGACATTGGGCTCTGCACTCAGTGGGGAGTCTCCTTGAGATTCTCTCTCTCTCCTGCTCCCTCTTCCTCAGCTCCTCCCCTGACTCACATGCTCTCTCTTTTTCTCAAATAAATAGTTCTTTTAAAAAAAAAGACATCTGTTCACAATTCAAAATTTCATCTGCCCTCAGTCTTTCTTTCTGTCTTGCCATGGTCTTTATAACTAGTTCCATCCCACTGCAATGGACACTGTAACACACCACCCAGATCCCCATTGATGAAGGAGTACCTCAATGAAGTTGCTCCAGTTGCAAAGTGCTGACAGTAGCCAGCATTCAATCGCCAGAAACATCAGAGATCCTGCCCCTTCCCAGGGTGTCCAACACCAATCACTCATCAGTGCAGGCATAGAGTCCTGATCCATGTGGCCTATAACTCTAAAAAGTCATTCTAACTCCAGAGCTCTCCATAGGGTTGGCTGAGGCTCTGATTGGAGCTGCTTTCTCAATGTCTTCTCGTTCCCATGCCTTCTATGGTACGTCCCTTTCACAAATGTTGAGCCCAAAGGCTGTCCTTATATACCCACCCTACTCAACAAACTCCATCTCACGGTTGGTTTCCCAGAAAGTGCATCTGAAACACCCACCCAAGCTAGCTTTGTTTCAAAGAAACCATCACCATAAATGCTTGTCAAGGTCAGCATTTGTTCTCTCCTTAGCAAACTAATCACACACAAGCAGTCATTTGTTCATTTATGTTTTGAAAATGAGCAGAGCATCCTTCCTTCCCTATAGACTCTTTCATAGAGACCAGGAGAGGAACATAAGGTTTTAAAATAAATGTGACTAAAATAAGATAGTAGCTCTTCTAGAGTTAAGTGTGCAGTCCATATGAGCACACAAGGAACTAGAAATTGCTATTGTTGTGCTGGTTCACAGGAAATTCTGCAGTTTCTTTTTTCTTTTTTTTTTTTTTTCTTCTCTCTGTTAATGACAAACTCAATATTCACCTCTTCGAGGGAGCTTCTCCTGGAAAGACTTCTCACTCGATTTATTTAGATTTTCACTGCCAATTATGGTTCAAACATCATTATCTTTACTTTTAATTCAAAATATGTGCCTGCAATAGGCAAAGTATAAAGTACAGAGTTTCACAGAATTGATTGGAAAGATGATACATATAAGTTAACCATTTTCCTGAATACCCTACTTGTCAGTCTGAACAACTTTCTGGAATGTATAGAAATGGCAGTAAGAGGTTTCAAGAGAAAACACACAGGTTCCATAAAGACTGGGATCATTATTTTCCAGAGATAAAATAATATTGATTTCCACGGCTTTGCCAAAATGTTCTCTGTCTCTCTCCATCTCAGATTTTAAAAAGGAAAGTTTTTAAAAAGCTGAGAAAATAACAAAAGTTAACTTTCTCCTTACTTAGTAATTTTTCACTTACTACTCTATTACTAATATGTTCTACCTATGTCAAAATGCCACCTTTCATCTTACCCAGAATCCACAGACTGAATTAGGAGTTCAGTAAACATGCAAAATGAATACTTAATGATTAAGTTAATAGAAAGTCACCTGCAGCTTCCTTTCCATCAAAAATCTCAAAAGCATACTCTTTGAAAAGCATTTTTGCATGTGTATACTGTAAATATATGTTATAAGGCTTTGCCTCGAAATCTCTAGGGTTAAAGAAGTTAAAAATAAGGTGCTAAGATAAGACCAACTAAACAAGTAAGAAGGCATGTCTCATAGGTGTGTGGAATTACTACTGTATCTCAGAAGAAGCAGTAACATATACAAAAGTTCTGCTTTGCACCTTTTCCCAGAGGCAATTTCATTTTCAGAAATTATACCTTTGAAGTTATCCTATACCATTCTATTTATAGAATATTTCAGTGATTATTATGCCAAAAGTCTTGTCTAAATCACCACTCGTATATGAAGTTGCTCTAAATTTAATACCCTACTCAACAGCTGTTCTTGTATTCTCTGGCAACATTTCAATGATTTAAAAGGAGAATATTTAAGAAAGTTGTAGATATTCTGTTTCGGATGAACACACTAGTCAATTACTCTTTCCAGGACACTAAAATATACCTCAGACAAGTAAAAATTCTTGACTTTTTCATGATAGGTGTGGGTAACCTTAATAGCTTTGATATAACAAATTGTAGAGACTGACTATTCCACCGCCATTACACTACCATGAGCTACAAGAAAGAACAACCCAAGGCCTAACTCCCTGTGTGTTTCTCCTACAATGAGACTTTTACTGATTGGCCAAGACTTTTAAGAAGGTATTGACATTAGAATACTTAGTCTGAGCTCTAGGACGCTGAAGTAAATGGAGCATTAGCACTGAAAAGCACAACAGGATTTAGAATAAAAGAAGAAGGGAGGGACGCCTGGGTGGCTCAGTTGGTTAAGCGGCTGCCTTCGGCTCAGGTCATGATCCCAGCGTCCTGGGATCGAGTCCCACATCGGGCTCCTTGCTCAGCAGTGAGCCTGCTTCTCCCCCTGCCTGCCACTCTGTCTGTCTGTGCTCTCTCTCTCTATCTGACAAATAAATAAATAAATAAATAAATAAAAGAAGAAGAAAGGAAGGCAGTGGACTCAATATAATTCTTTAATTTTTTAAAGATCTTATTCCTTTATTTGAGAGAGAGAGAGAGCAAGGAGGAAGAGAGAGAGGGAGAAGCAGACTCCCCACTGGGTAGAGATTCCTACATTGGACATGATCTCAGGACCCCAAGATCATGACCTGAGCCAAAGGCAGACTCTTAACTGACTGAGCCACTCAGGCACCCCTCAAATCTAATTCTAACACTTAAATCCAAATATGATCTCTTCGGCATTTTATCGCTTATAATAAATTAACTTTGAAAATCAGTCATTAAATGCAACAAAGAAAGGTACATTCCTGTAGAAACTGGACAAGTTGACAACAATTCAGTTCACTATATACTTCTTTATACACTCTTCATCTATCAGTGTTAGTAGTTTTGTATACACAGGGGGAAAAAAGGCATTGCTAAGGGCATCTTCAGGGTTCAGGGTTACAAGCTGGGGGAGCATATTTAATTTGCTGGTGCTTAATTCTAGGAAATATGACTGCAGGATGATGGAAGGGAATAGGAAAAAATAAATAAGGAGATAAAGAAAATGTTCTTCCTGAAAAGCCTTGGTCCTTCTTTCCTCTGTTTTTTTTTTTTTTTTTTTTTTTTTTTTTTTTTTTTTTTTCATGTCTAGAGGCTGAAACACTATGTCACACTCTTTGGTTCACCTTTCTTTCCCACTTAGTGCCTAAGCAAGCAAAATCTGCAGGACATGTTTTACAGAATTAAAATCTTAAAAATGTGAGAAATAATAAACAAAACCTATAAGGAATTCACTCTAAATATCTCCCCAAGATTTGCCAATCTTGAAAATGAGTATAAAGCCTATTAAAGCTTATAAATAGACTCTTAGCACCTCTTTATAGTGAAAGATTTTACATAACATTTAAGTGTTGCCTAAGTTATTTCTGTGATCAAGCCTAAGATCTTTAAGTAAAGATTCCACATATGATTTAGTTTTGTCCACATAGAATGCATAGGGGTGTGTGTGTGTGTGTTTAAAGTAAAAAGAGGAAACAGAGGAAAAGAGGGAAAGAGAAGAAAGAACCAGAGAAAGATCAGGCTTAGGCACACTGGCTTCTCTCAGGTAACTATCTTAACTGCAGAAATGAAGATAGAAAAATCAATGTTTAGCTTTTGTATAAAAATTAAAAATCAACCCTTTGGCAGATTCTTTAGCTTTTTAAGTCACAAGAGGCTAGATCTTTATAGCATCAAGAGCCAAGTTCTTTGTATCAATGTATGTACCGAGTGAATAAATAATTGATCAGTAAGTGTTATCTCCAGGCACCTGAAACTGGTAAAGATTTCTGCAAGTTGGGAAGAAGTGAAAAGAGTCAGAGAGTGAGAGTCCTTGAAAGGGCATTGAATCCTGTCCTACCTATATTAGCTCCAGAGTATATGCATACCTGAGGGTAGACTGATCTCACGGATGCTTCAGAAGGGGACACGTTTCTTGCATGTAAGGAAGCAACATGAGGCAGTGTCGTGAGAGTCCTCACATGCTCTGTTGGACACAAGGAACAAACAATCCCCCAACCCCTTCCATGCTCCTTGGCTGAGAGTGTCAAGGATGGGACATCCTGAGCTGGTGGTCTGAAAAAGATTTGCAGTGGTTACAAAGACATGCCCTGGTGAGAGTAGAGAATAAATCAAACAGGAGGTCTCTCAGCACAAGCGAATAAGAAGGATGTCAACAGCAGTGTCTGGAAACTTCCCATTCCTCCAGATATGATGATATTTTTGGTACATGGAGGATAAATGTCCCTGAGAAGATGGAGGATTGAGAAAGAATCCTAAATTCATTTTTTAAAATCTCAAATTAACTAAGTTTATATGAATTGACTAAGAATGATTATGTTTTCTCCCATTAAACTGAATGGGAGCATTTCTATTGAAAAAAAAAAAAAAAGCTACCATTTAGCTTATCTGAGTCATAGCCTGAAACTGTATTCACAGTACATATGCCTTTCTGTGAGCTTTCAATTATCGCCATACATTGTCTTTTGGGAACTTCTAGTCTAGTCTCTTATTCAATTTACCAGTCCTTGTGTACTTGTTATAACTCTGAAATCTTGACTTGTGCTTATGGCATTAAGTTGGCAGTGAACAAACATATATGAAGGAAGGAAGGAAGGGAGGAAGGAAGGAAGGAAGGAAAGTAGGAAGGAAGGAAGGAAGGAAGGAAAGAAAGAAGGAAGGGCAGGAAGCCAGGGCAGGTGGAAAGATGGAAGGAAGGAAATGAGAGAGGGAGGGAGAAGGAAAGCTATACAACTAATGCCTCCCAATATCTTATTCAGTATCTCTAAATGCATTGGAAATCCACTAATTATTTTGCCATCATATTTATTATATGATCTACTTGATCCATTTTAAGAAGAAAAGATAAAGCACATTTGGAAGGAATAAGATACCAGTAAGGACAAATGTTCCCATGAGAAGGAATGCAGTCCAGACATATGACTGAAACTACATGTATGATGGTTTTTCAAGGCAGTAAAAGAATTTTTGGATTAGTATTTTTTAAAATCATGATGAAAGGGGCCCCTGGGTGGCTCAGTGGGTTAAAGCCTCTGCCTTCGGCTCAGGTCATGATCCCAGGGTCCTGGGATCAAGCCCCACACACATCACAGGGAGCCTGCTTCCCCTTCTCTCTCTGCCTGCCTCTCTGCCTACTTTTGTTCCCTGTCTGTCAAAATAAAATCTTTAAAATCTTTAAAAAAAATCATGATGAAAAATGAACCTTCTCAAACATGAGACCAATATAGATATCATTAAAGAAAATATTTTAAATTACATAACACCACAAATTAACAATTGAAAAATATTCTTCAGATAGAGGAAACTATTGTATACATAGGACAAAAGACTATTGCAATAGATTTTTTACGTCAAATAGGAAAAGATAAATTGAAAAGAGAGAAAAGGGAGAGGATAGACAATGAAAATGTGTAGGAAATAATTATGAAATCATTTTAAAAATATAGTCATTAAAGTATGAGAAATATTCAGCCTCACTAACAATCCAATAAATGCAAATTAAGTGATTTTTTTTCAAAAGTTAGATTGACAAATAAAAAGTTGACAATAAAAAATAAAAAGACATATTAAAAAGTGGCAGTAAAAATGACAGCACCCCAGAGCCAGGTACAACATTTTGGAGGGCAATTTGACAACAGGCATCACAACATATAATGCGTGGATTCTTTGATCTATAAATGTCACTTCTGAAAACTTAACCTAAATAACGAGACATATTGTAAGGTAAGTGCAGAAGGATTTGTACATGTGAGTGGTTTAGAGCAGTGCAAAATAACATTAGCCTAAATGGTCATCAGTAGTATTTATATATATAGTCAAGATCCATACCATAAAAAAATACTTCATAGAAATCAAAAATAATTACATAGTTAGCTTTTGGATGTGCCCAAACTATATTAAGTGAAAAAAAAACAAAGTCCAAAAACCACTTAATCTAGGATGATATTTTTTTTAGAAGGTAAAGAGGAAGTAAGGAAGAAGGGATGGGGCAGGGAAAGAGAGAGAGAACAACAGAGCTTAAAAAGATATTCAGCATATATACTGAAAATGAGGGGCGCTTGGGTGGCTCAGTGGGTTAAGCCTCTGCCTTCGGTCCAGGTCATGCATGAACTCAGGGTCCTGGGATCCAGACCCACATAGGGTTCTCTAATCAGGAGGTAGCCTGCTTCCCCTCTCTTTCTCTCTGCCTGCTGCTCTGCCTACTTGTGATCTCTCTCTCTGTTAAATAAATAAATAAAATCTTTTAATAAAATGATTATTCTTGGATCATGGATAATTATAACTTCCTTCATCATAATTTTTGTTTAATAGCTTACAATAAAGGTGTGTTAGGTTTAATGTGAGAAGAACAAGCCAACAAAGACACTTCTATTCCAGAAAAAAACTTAAGTTAATTATTTATGAAAAAACAAGGTTAAAAATAACCCTATTAAACATCCTTAGCATCCAAATGATGGCATCAGTAAGAAGGGTGGTAGCAGCAGCTGGAGGTCTTTGGGTGCAAGTTGTGGGCCTACCTATGTTTCTAACTTCTCTCTCTAGTACAGCTGGTATGCCTGCCTGCTTTGTTTTTTCATAAAACATTCATGAACACATCTCTTTCTTTATTATTTTTCATTTTCTAAAAAATTATTATTATATCCAATTGCATCAACACATCTCTTTTTATCGACAGAGCCTCATTGTCCTTTTTAGTCGTAAGGTGGTAGTCTGCCCCAGTGACCTACCATTTCAGCTCTGTAGTTTCTCTTCTAACATGGGACATGGGACTGGTTGACAGCAAGCTATTGAAAGGATTAGAAAGAAAAGCCTCCTTCATCTGCTGGGAGTTTGGGCAGAAACTCCATGAGATGATGAAGAGAGGGCTAATTCTCTGCAGCTCATGCTCACAGAATCCTTCAGGCCAATTTCCAAAGACAAAGTAGGTACAATTCATTGTTCTCTGTTTACTGGTGATGTTCTGCTTACGGAACCTGGTTTCCCAGACTAATCGAAATGTCACGTTCAAAAGAAAAAAAAAAAAATGACTGCATCAAAACATATTGTAAAAATGACTGAAGAAAAATGACTCTATTAAAATGATGACTTCATTTGCTACTTTAGCAAATCCATTTCTATAAGTTTCTTAAATATTATTTCATGTTATAAATACTTTTGGAGTTTGTTGTCTGTCTCTCATTATCTGGTGTGTTTTATTAATTGCATGTCTTTTATTGTCATATATTTTTCCTTTAGGGATTTTTTTTGTTTTATCTTGTCTTTAAAATGATTAACAACACTCAACAAAAGATGGGAAATTGTATTTATGTTTTCTTCTAACATTTCTATTATTTATTTACACATGTAAGTTGATACAGAGTTAATTCTGATGCAAGTAGTAACATATTTTGGATGTAGTTTTTAATCTGTTACTAGATTGTCCATAATATCCCTATTGACATCTAATGCCATATTTATCATAAATTATGAGTTAAACATAATCTACTACTGGATTTTGTATCCTAATTTCTTGATCTGTTGATTATATTTTTTAGCATTCTGGTTCAGTTAGCTAGTAGCATTCTCTTTGTTCTCCTGGACTCCACATGTTCATTTCTTGAGATTAATTTTTCATAATCACTTCATGTAATAAAAAGAAGGTATTCTGAATATGAAGCTATTTCAGTACAAAATTATTCTAATATAAGAATTATTGTGTAGCTTTACAATGTTGAGAACTCTTGCCTATACAAAAGGAAAGCTACATTAGTCACAGGACTAATCTAATATTAAACTGTTCTTACTAATCAATAATATAAAAAAACTCATTTAAAGAAAAAGCAAAGTATATGAATAAGAATTTCACAAAAGGTGAAGACAAGATGAAAATAAACTTAAAAATATTCAGATCATTCACACACACGAAAAAACATACACTATAAAATAGCAACAATGCCCCATTTCCAGACTGTCAAAATCATACAAGAAAAAATATTTTATAGTTTCTTATGTTAGAGAATCTATGACAGAATAGGTATTTTCATCTTTTGTGGATGGAATATGTCTATTTTGAGAAAGGAGTTTGGAAGTATAGATATAAAAATTCATAATGCAGATCAACACAACAACAAGCCCGCTTTTAGGAAATATGTAATAGCTTTCTTAAAGATAAAAATATCCAAAAATTCAACAGACAATGTTAATATCTAGAAGTAGGAGACAGATCAAAGAAATTGCTCTAAGGCTGTACAATGGAGTATTATCCGGGGATTAAGAAAAATGCAATAAATTGACATGAAATGACATAAGAAGCTGATTGTAATAAATGACCAGTAAATATCAAATGAAGAGCAAATAACAGAATGGTGGGTTAAGAATGATTCTACTGCATAAAATAAGTTATTTAAGAGTACATGCTCTATCATAAAAAATTGGCCAATTGTGGACAAGGGAAGAGGTGATCATAGAGATTGACTTTTTTAAACTATATTTATATAATGTCCCTTCTGTATCTTTCTATGTGTGCCATTATTTTGTCATATACTGAAGCATGTATGACCATTTTTTCAATAGCCCATTTTAAATTATTATAAAATTTTAAATAAAAAATATCAGGCAGTATAGTAAAATATTGGCCTTTTGTGTTATAGTTATATTTCTACTTCTATACTTATTCAAATATAAAATCCATTATCAAATGGCTTCTAATATCAAAACAGAAATAACACAGTCTAATAAGTTGATGATTTTATAACTTTAAATCTTAATATCCCTAATGCTAAAAAGACACTAAAATTAAAGATGAGTATTTTGTGCCATAACTATAAAGTAATTGCTAGTACTAATGTAATAATAGTATTTATAATATCTAACATTTTTGAAGTTGTCAAAGGCTTATAATGTTCTTTTTTTATCTTATTTGAGCCTCATAACAGCCCTGTAAATTATAGATGAATATAACAAAATTTTAATGGAAATTACCCCCAAATCTCCTATATTCCACAAACATAAACATCTTAGAGACAGAATGTTGCATGTGAAAACGCATTATAAATATAAACTGAAACACAGATTTCAAAAATGTATCTATCTTAAAATTTACCTCACTAAAGGTTAGAAGCATAAAAGGATCATATTAGCATATCCTATGCACAATAGCAAATTGTTTATCCATATCTAAAACCGATGATTAAAATTATTTTCATATATACTAGTTGGCTCCACATGCAGTGAATTTGTGTAAACTAGAGTAAAAACAAAATTCCCTTCTTCGTTGTTGTAGCCATATCCAAAGCTGCCATGAGCCATAGTTGTCCTGGAACACTACAGAAGTCAGACTCGAGGATGCAAAAAGGAAGCAAATTTATTATTTTTTCCACTCTTCCTGCAAACCCTGTCAGTGATGTTTAATTTTCTTCTTTTCTGGATGAAACCTCAAGCAAAGCCTATAACATTTCCAGTTGTTGTCTGCTTTATAAAAGCCTCCTGCCACATGAATTGCTCCAATGGATCCAAGAGATCCATTTCAATAACTGTTACGTTCAGGCAGAGTAATAATCAAACTCCAAACATCACTAGAATTCAAAATTACCCCCCCTCCCTCTTCTTGGGCCTACGGAAGGCAGAAAGGGGTGGGGGGGGTTGCCTGGCACCTCTCCTTTGTCTTCTCCTCTTTCTCCCTCTTCTTCCTCCAAGCTAGGAGAAAAAGCAAGGGATCAAAAGAGTCTTCCTTCTGTCTACTCTGAGAATACAGTAAGCTGTCCATGGACTCCGTCCCACTTCCTAGAAAACACACCTCTCTTCTAGGCATTCTTCTCCTCTAACATACTTCACATAGCTCCAAATGACTATTGGAGAGGAAATACCTATTTTCTTTTAATTTGTCAACTCAAAACACTGGGGAGACGCATGAGAGTGAGCATGGCTGAAGACAACCATATCTGGACAAGGAACAGGGATTTCTAAGCACATAAACCAGATATAACTGGTTTAGGAGAATCATTTTCACTCCTGACTACACCTAAATCAGCATTTGTGCTTGAACTCTAAGAGATTTTGTAAAAGATTAGTATCCAATTTAATCTTATTCATATTACTTATCAAGCACCCATCCTCCTATTTTAATCTTAGCTCTAATTACATTTCATGTCTATATACTTAAAGGTACAATTTATGCATGTGGATGTATTAAATATATATGATGTCTTCAAGATTTTTAAAGCTAACTTTAGCTTTATTTTTTACATTGAATGACATGTAAGAATTTTTTAAAAATATTCTCTGGATTGGGAAAGATCCAAGAATAAATAATTTTAATGATATTTTCCCTATATATGCATAGATTTAGCCTATCAGAAGGATGACTTGAACATAATAATTAAAAAAAGAAGGAACTTGTCAAGTGAGGAATTTTCAAGTCAGAGTAAGTTGACATTGTCATTTTATATTAAAACATTTGTGAAATTTTCTACTTTACTTTGAATAAAAGAAATTCAATTTTCATATTTATTGACGAAGTTAATATAGGGATGCATAAGGTAATGCTCACTTCTGCATCCTTAGCAACCACCTAATTCTGTACTATCTCATTAGTGAATTCACTATCCACCTGCTATAATCAAAGTCTATATTTCTGAAATTGATATGTATCTTATCCTATTCCTTGTGGGGAAAGTATCTTATCACTCACTTAACACCTTAGGAAACTAAAATGTATGTTTCTATCACAATTTGGGTATCACAGAACAAATATAAATATCTGAATTTAGGATACCTACATTTTAATAGATAAGATTTTCTGGTTGATATTCATCTGGTAACCAGTGGAAAATGATTCCCCTATTACTGTTTATCATCATTGGCAAAAATTGTAGCGATGTCAGCATCTTATTGCAGTTTGTCCCTTATAAAGACCAAATCATTTTAATAGCTAGAGATCATAATGTGGTTATGAATGAGGGGTTATTTAATAATAATCATATTTTGGAGAACCTATTATGTCTTTTTCTATTCTTGCAACCATAAAAGAAATCATTTGGCAAATCTGGTTATTCTAAAAATATGATAACATAAACATGGGAAATGGAATTGGACTCTACTTTCTAAGACCGTATAAATGGAGATAGAATGGATAGGAATACCAACCAAAAATTACAATGCAATGTATTGTTGCTATATTAAAGATATATGCCGGACACAAGAAAAACTTAAGGCAGATTGCTGATAGTTATCTGAGAGAATCCAAGATGTATTTAAAAAGCAGAGGAGCCTTGAGCTAAGACTGGCAGGATGAAGAGGCACTTGGGTGACAATCAGCAGCAGAAGTGACAGATGAAAGGAGTATCAGGTATGAAAGCCTAAGTCTGACAAGGTCTAGGAACACTAAGCAATTCAGAAAGAGAAAATGGAATGTTGAATCAGGTGAGATACAACATTTATGTATGGTTCACACTAAGAAATATCTGTTATATTTTGCAGAAGATTCGATTATTCTCTGATTAAGTTTTTAATAACTGTATTTCCATTTGTTGTTGACCAGTCAAATATCTGTGTCGGAGAGATCATCCTGGAGGCAATATAGAGGATGAACTAGAGGAAGATAAGCATAGAGAAAGAAAGATACTTAAGGAGAATAATACAATTATCCAACAGAGAAGAATGAGGAAAGCGAATTACGGCAGGGACAGTGAAGATGGGGAGGAGGGGACCAAGAAGAGAGATGTTTAAGACTGAGAATGTGTCAAGTTACTGACTCTGGAAGGTAACCACATAGAGAAATCTGGGATCAAGTTCCTTTGTTTCTGGATGGGGGTAATGAAAGGATACTGTTTATTCCTGGGCTGCTGGAGTCTTCCAATACTCACAAATCAATGTGATATACCACATTAGTAAAAGAAA
>RCUC01049042.1:0-13523 GCA_003697995.1 Taxidea taxus jeffersonii | reverse complement strand
AATAAGAGTAAGAACTTAGAATTTATGCTCAGAAATTATGCTTAGAATTTATGCTCATATAGGCTTGCAAAAAGTAAAAGGAAAATGCTAAATAATTGTTTAATGTCACAATCACACCCTGAACTCTCCCTTTTCTGCAACAACTTTCATTCAGAGCAACTTCCTCTTTTTTTCTCTATAAAGCAATGTTCCTTTCTTTTGTTCTCTGGATTTGCCCATGCTTTTACCAGAGACGGCTTGTCCCTAATTGCAATTCCTTGCTATTCCTACATAAACTCATTTTGCTGGTAAAATAACTGGTTGTTTTATTTTTAAGGTCGGCATTATAAACTTTTTAAAAGTGCTGCAGGAAAGAATAAGTACACAGTGAACAAGTTAAAAGAGATTTCATCTTTCACATTATGCAAATGCATTTTGCTAGTGATATTTTCTATTTTTATAAGGATGATCCTCATTACTACTTTTACTATGTGAATTACAAAATTGACTGTGTATCTGTTTTAACAGGAACATATACATAATTACTCTGTGGAGATATTTTCAAAAGTGTCAAAATATGAATTAAAACACTGACACTTTTTAAGAGCTCCTTATACTGCTCCAAAACACATGTTGTTTACAGAACAGAGGCTCTGTAAGATGGATTAGAACATTTGTATGGAGCAGTTTCTAAAATATCAGTCATTTATTTTATTTAAGACAATGTTCAGATCTGATAATATTACCCAGAAATGCTTCTGGTTAGGGAGCAAAGTGTAGATGCACAATGAAACCAAAGTAACTTCACCACCTTCCATTTTCTGCAGAAAAGATTCCTCCTCCCTTTTGTGGCTGAGATGGAATCAGGAGTCATTCAGCCGTGAGCTGAGCTTGGTGCCTGCCTGGAGTGAATGGGTTAGCTCTGCTCAGAGAGGTCAGTGCTCTTTTTGGACAATGGCTGGCAAGCACTCTTTCTTCCTTAAGAAAAGAAGGAAACACAGTGCTACCACATTGTTTTAATTTGCTGTGTTTTTGACCAAGTCAGCAGAAAACTCACTCATTTTCTTTTCTTCTGTAAGAGAAACAGGGCTCCTGCCATGTTCTGGGAGATACAAACATGCAGAACTACTATGGCTGAAGACATAGGATACTCATTACAAGTCATCAATGAAAACATTGATTGAATAAAAATTATTGCACTAAAATAACACAACCAAGGGGAAACTTATTCCTTAGCTAGCTTGCTACAGTATAACCTCAAAATTATAGATGAAATTCTGTCTAAAAGAGTGAAACTTATTTGGAAAGAAACAGAATTAAGTGAAAACATCCAATTCCTTTTCCTACACTCCAATAATCCTTCAGCTTTTAGTTTTAAGTTTAAACAAAGCTTCCCACCGCCCCCTACCCCTCTGCCTCCCAATAACTTTCTTGGGTGTCTTAATACTGAGGTACATTTCCCGTACCCTCAACACATAAAAATGCCATGAGATGCTCCTTCATGTCCTAGGCAGATGGCAGAGAAGTTCCACCACTGAGACCTTTACTTCGATAGGTCTTGATTTTTCTTATCATGAATGAGGATCACAGAAATTACAGTCTAGTCCTTTCACTTTAAAAATGAGAAAATCAAGGTTGGGGTGGAGAAGTATTGAAACCTACTTGTCTGTAGGGTTGGGACTAGAACACAAATCTCTTCTTGTCTCGTCAAGCTCTTTCCACTATCCCCTCCTGGAATGATAAAACCAACCCGGCAAACAAATCAGACATTCTTCACAACAAAAAGCATAGTCTGTGTTTTTGCTAGTGTTTTTGTTTTTTTACCTCTGAAGAGATTATCCAAGTCAATATCTTCTTTTCCTTTGATTTTCAAACACTTTGCCTGCTGTACAAGTCTGGGCAAAGAACAGAAATAAAATCTAGATTCATTATCCAGTGAGGTAAGAATAAATCATGACAGAAGCACAAATTTAAATAGAAACCACAGGCTAAACAATAGTGAATTTGCAGGTATTCTGCTTGCACAGAGCCTGGTTACAATTCTTCAGTTTAAGATTTCAAAAAGGTATTTTCCGTCAGAAAATCTAACTTTGAAATCTGCAACCTGAAAGCTCTCCCCCCTCCAACCCCCCTTCATTCTGTTACAGCAGAAAGTTTCTAGAACTCTCTGGAGGATGATCCCTTCAGGTTCTGAGAAGGAGCTATCAGGGATGATAAGGGATGGTATGGTTAGCAGGAGGGTAAACAGTAACTGCTACTGATGATTTTAGCTCTTATTTTAATCAGAAGATTATAGACATTGTGCTTAAACAACTGTATAAAGTAATTTAGTTACACAGTTGAATGTCAGAGAATTAACTTTTAAAATGCTCCCGTATGCAGTAAGGACTAATTTTGTAACTCTTCCGTCACGCAACTTTATTAAAAACTTGAGGCTCATGGTTTGTAATGAATATGGAAGTTTCTAAATGAAACTTTCCAGTGTTGCTAATTACTAAGTAATTCACTTCGAGCAGAGAGACCTTGAAATAGTTGATTAATTTATCTGTATATATTTATGATTTTCACGAAAATTGTAATAGCTTGCTTTGCAAATGCATTTTCCTATTGCATTTGTACAGCAGCTCTATCCTTTTATCTTCACTGACAAGCTTTCAAGTACTGTTTCAATTTCTGTTTTAGATGAGGATACCGATTCAGTCACCAAAACCTTACACAGGAATCTAAGTGATTGATACAGAATTGGAGGTAATTTTATCTATTTATGACATTATATTTATAATATCTGTCATGGCAAAAACATATTCTATCTATTAGATATACATATTTTTATAATTAGATTTTTTTTAAGATTTTACTTATTTATTTGGCAGGGGGGAGCAGCAAGCAGTGGGAAGGGGGAGAAGCAGGCTCTCTGCTGAACAGGGAGCTAGACATGGGGCTTGATCCCAGGACCCTAGAATAATGACCTGAGCTAAAGGCAGATGCAAGGCAGATGCTTAACCAACTGAATCACCTAAGTGTCCCCCATTAGACATTTTTAAATCAAAAGTGCAAGAAACAGGAAGAATTTCTTATGCTATCCCACCGTGGATTCCTTAAAAGGAAGCCCTAGATAGCTACTGTGGGGCACCCTGGCCCCGGGTAGTGAAGTTGCAGTGTAGTGGGGAGACCAGCACCCTCGGTGGAAAAAACCTGCGTCCAGGCTCTAGGCTTATACCATGGAGCTCATCTCTAAACTCTATAGGTCTCAGCTTCCCAACGTGCAAAATGGAGACTGAACAATTCGCAAAAGTCTGTATTATAAAATAGTTTACAAACTTTTATTCCGCATGGATGTGTATAAAAATGTGAGGAACATTTTCATTAATCAATATGCTTAATTTTCATTATGCTCTGCATACATAAAGATCATCAGGATTTATTTATCAATATGAACAATAGAAAGAGGGCTTGGATTTAAGCAGTGAACAGCTGGTGGAGAGAGTTGGTCAGCACGGAAAGCCAGAGGCACAGCGTGTGCACTCAATAGCCATGGTGTCGTCATTTTGCAAAGAATAAAATGGAAAAAAATAACCATTTTAGTCTGCTTATATATTTTGGCAAATATTTGTTTGGGTATATTCCCCCAAACTTTACAAATCTGATGAAACTGAGTTGATTTTCAAGCCATCTTAAAAGCATCCCTTTACAATAGATCCTGATGAAGATCTTGATTCTATCTTTAAAATTTAAAAAATAGAAGCTAGGATGCCTTATATAACTTCGATAGGGACTTTAAAAAGCAATTTAAAAATAAATGAAATAAATTTACTGAGTGGCTTTAAAATAAAATTCCAGGCACTGCCATTAACCACAGACGTATTTCAGTACAGTCTTGCTGTCAAAGTGATTACATCACTGGGGAGATACACCAAGTCAAACCTTGTAATCATGCAGGCTCAGTAACATTTCTTGACAGAGACAGGCACCTTCTAAGGACCCTAGACTCTTCACCCTGTTCACCTTCATTTCATTCTCACAAAAGCTCTATAAGGTAGAGGGATAAGGCCCTGGACATAAAGAAACAGAGGCTCAGAGACACCAAACCACGTTTCCATCTTGGTGAGTCAGTGGTGAGACACAGACTCAAGTCTGCAGACTCCAAATCCAGGTTCCCCCTCCTCTGTGCATCCCTGTTCAGGGCTTGTGGAGCACTCAGAGAAGGCATCAAGAAGGTGTCATAGGCACAGCAAAAGGAGAATCAGGAACGGTCCCGACAGCTGGAAGGAGAGACGGCCTGGAGCTAGGCGAGAGGGGAACTCCGTGGAGGATGCAATTGGGTCTGGTCCTAAAAGAAGGGAGATGTGCAGGACCGGCGGGCTTGTAAAGTTCTAGGAAATTAAAGTGGGGTAAAAGCAGGAACTGCAGCAGACCAGGCATCAGCATAGTAAGGGGGAGGATGTTTGGTAGCCACGAAGATGCTCATCAACCTACTGGGCCAAGGCGCCTGCACTGTGCAGGGAAAGGAAGGCTTGGAGGTGAGGCTAAAAGAACAAGCTGGAGCCAAGTTGTGGAGAGCCTTGCACGCTGCTCTCAAGTTTTGGACTTCCTCTTGCTGGCAGAGGAAAAGGGATTGAAGTGTTGCATCTGGAAAGAGTCTCCTGCACACCGGTGGGCAGCAGAAATGTTTGGTGATGATTAGGCCAGTGATGTGCCAAAGGTTATTTGTTTGTATTTTAGCTAAAAAGCCCATACCATTGAAATCTCCAGGTATTATTCTTTCAACAGTAATTCTGCTTGAAACCTGGCCCATACCTTTCATCATAGTTCCAGGTGCTCCAGACAACCTTCGAAGTCTTTTATTAGTGCGATTGCTGGTGCAGCAGAAATGTCAGGCTAGCGTGTGTCTGTGCACCCCTGATTCCCTCTACATAGGAGTGTACAACTTAGAGAATCACTGCTTCTGTTGGGGAGACTGGCCACTGTCTTCCAATAGTCTCTGCTACTCCCATTGGTTTTCCACTTGCCTTGTCCTTTGGATTTTGCTACTTCCAGTGGAAAAGGGGGGCTGCATGCTCTCTGACCCCCCTTTCTATGCTGCTGCTACCTTTAACAAGGCAATCTAGTGGCTACTGTTTCTGGGCTCAGTAAATTCTAGGCCCTGAACTAGATGTCTAACATGAAGGAGGTAATAATACTCTTATATTTATGTGTTGAAAAACAGAAAGAGGTTAAATAAGTCACACAGTAAGCTGAAGAGCTAAAGTAGAAAAATCAAAATTTGGAGTTAAGTCAGGTTAGTCTAAATGTAGTCAGACGCTGCCTAGAACAGGAGTTGCCAACAGCAGCCCGTGAGTCCAATCCTGCCCCTCGCCTGCTTCTATGAATGGAACTGTAGAACACAGCCTTGCTCATTCATTACTTACTGTCCGCGGCTGCTTTCCCACTACACTGGGCAAGCTGAGGAACTACAGTAGAGATCGTAAGGCTGGCTGAGCCTAAAATATTTACTCTCTGGCCCTTTAGAGAAAAGGTTTGCTGACTTCTGTTCTAGCAGTAAAGGAAAAGTTTCCTAAAGCCAAAAATATACATATGACATGTGATGGTTTTACATACTACCTTTTCACAAACTTGCCTTAGTAACTGTAGTCTGTTATCACTTAGAATAGGGCTTCAAAGGCAAATATTGAGCTCTGACTTTTTATTTTTTAAATGGATTGCCCAGGTCCAATCAGTATTTCCTTAAGATTTTCCTACATGCAGGTATTACATTCATTTCATTCAAACTCATTCATGTTGCTTTACCTACATGCAGGTAATATTACCTTCAGCCAAAATGGTATCTGCCACCAAGAGACTCAGAATCTACCAGAAGATACAGATGTGGGCAGTGCCAACTTTCACACAAAGCAGATTGAGAAAAGGGCTCCAGGAAGAGATGAGAAACTGCTTTGGTATGACAAAGTAGGAGTGGATTTTCTGCTTAAAAGCTCAGTGAGATCAAAAAACCTTTCAGGAGCAGAGGAGTTTGTGTAAGCCTCCAAGCAAATTTTACTAAGGGAAGCGTGAAGATGGACATTGCAGAAACACTGGCAGGTGGCGGGTATGCTGGGTGTGGTATGTGAGGCAGTGAGATGTGCAGGCTGGGGACGTGTCACGAGGACTGCAAGGGCTTTTTACACACGTGTGTACAGATTGTGTGTGTATGTGTACACTTGTGTGCATGTGTGTTTGTATATGTTTATTTAGTTAAAGTAAAATAACTCAAGAACCCATGAGACTCTAATCTAAGGACAGATTCATACAGTATGCTTAGTTTGTAAATAAAATGTAATTCAACTTTTTAAAACTACTGCATTATCAACCATCAACAAATGACATACATATGAAAATGTTTATTGCAGCATTATTTAAGGAGGAAAAATACTGGAAACAACCTGAGTATCTGTTGACTGGGGAGTTAGTTGAATAGATTAGAGTATGTTTACACTATGAAAAATGATACATTATTTAAAACAATGCATTGGACCCATTTGTGTGAATGTGACAAATTACCCATGACATACTGTTAAATAAGTAAAACATATTTTTAAGCTAGTATCTCTTATTGTCAGACTTTAAGCCAGCAAACAATGTTTTTACATGGCAGTCCATAGGAGACAAGGAAAAATCTGTTTTTCCTTTTTCTTTGTGAGTAGACTTAGTTGCTTAAGTCTTTAGAACTTGCCATATAAAAATAAAAGTCCAAGACCAGATTATTTTTCTTCTGGCCACAAATGCTGACTTCCTTACAGGTGCCTTGTTCAGAGTGCCATTATAAACTTGGGATAAAAATATGTGTGCATTTTATTAAAGTTTCAGCATTTAATGTCAGGATCCTTTAAAATGTCACTGACATGTTAACCTGTCAGGAGCACAGCCTCTTTTCCCACATTCAATATGACTGCATCCTAATCTATCCAGAGTGATGTAAGCCAACCTTGAGAGAAACATTAGCATAAAATTATTGTAATATTTTTTAAAAAGTGAAGTATATCTGAATATCCATATGCATACATAAATGCAGAAAAAGTGTAAAAGAGAACATTCTTATTCACACAAGTAACCTCAGGATGCACTGAGAAGTGGGGAGTGAGAAAGTGGTATGTTTTTAAAAACTTCTCTATTACCTGAGTTATTGCAGTAGGAATTTTACCATATTTTTACAAGCCTATATGTTAGGTTATTTAACCAGAAAAAGGCTGAGTATTATTAATTTTTTAATTTTTAATTCTTTTCTTCTTACTCTTCTGTATTTTCTAATTTTTCTATAATACAAAAAATCCTTTAGTTATGAGAAAAAATCATGTTAAATGTCCCCATTTTACTGTTTGCAGTGAGTGGAAAATAACTGATCAAGGATATAGCTGAGAACAAATGCCCACTGGTGCTTGGGCAGCAAAGTTCTGTTTTTCTGGTGTGCAGGAACACCAGTATTCCTTTATGCAAGGAACCGTGGACATCTTAGCACACACTGTTCTGAAGCATTTAATTACTAAGAAGCTGGGCCAAGGCAGGATTCCAGAAATCCAGAGATCCACAATAAATTATAAAATGCCTCGTGAGAACCAGCTTAGAGAAATATTTTTAAAGATCTTTTTAAGGCATACATTGAGTATTTTATAACATTCCAGCAGAAGTGTAAATTTGTTTACAAACCACCAGACTATTATGGAGGCGCCACAGGAAGCAAGGCATGAGGAATCCCAGGAGAGCCAAGTCCTTTTTTCCCCAGCACCATCACTGTCTACTTTCCTGAGCTGATCTTGACACAACTCCATTCTCAATTTGCAAAATATTCAACAGAACCACCACCAACCCCCCCACCCCCACGCCTTTTTGCCCTAATGGTGTGGATCTGCTTATGATCTCTAGGAGGTTAAGAGAGGGGTTGGGTGAGGGTGGTGGGGTTACATCATATGTTTAAATAAAGCTTAAATAAAGTAAAAAAAAAAAAAAGATAGGAAACTTTGCAAATGTTGTCTGTTCACTCCCTTGTTACTTTGGAAGCACTTAGCCATGGCCTATGGTTTACTTCTGTTTGCTCTCCTCCCTCCTCTTCCTGACAATATGCTCTGTGGAGGGATGGGGCAATTGTGTTCCCTGCCATATCCTTGGCACCTGCCACATCATTCAGCCACAGTAGAAGCTCCACATGTATTTGCTGAACAAATAAATGTTGATGCAATGAGTGAATCAACATGCCTTCTGCCACCTCTTCCTGCCTGAGTTCAAGACCTCATCCCGCCACTTCACTAGCTTGGGCCATGTTCTTACCACCAAGTGAAAGCTTACTGAAGACAAGGATTTTAGTCTGCTTTGTTCTAGCTGTATCACTAGAGTTTGGAATACATTTTGTTTGTTTGTTTGTTTTTATTTAAGCTTTTTTTATTTAAACATATAATGTAACCCAATACATTTTTTGTAAGTATTTGTTCAAAGGATAAATGCTGAATGAATGAATGAATCCAATTTCAGGAAGTAGCTATAGTCAGGATCCCAATTTTGCAAGGTTAAGTGTCATTCAGGCATTTATCTACCATAAACCAGTACTATTCTGGCCTAATGTTAATTCTAGAGGGGGAAGAGGTATGGAAGAGTGAGCAGAGCAATGACCCAGAAGTCAGAGGGCTCCAAGTGGCCATTCGTGATAGTGTCAATAGGGAACTCGATTCTTTGGCTCTGTTGAAGAAGTAGGACACAATCTTGAGAGTCCCTTTCCACTGCAAACCCCAGGACTGTCGTAACCCCCTAGAGGTCCCTCAGAGTGTGCCTGGAGGTGTGGAGAAGGAGGGAGTTTGTCTAGATGGTGGGGGGTTTCCTGTCTAGCCACAACCTCTACAGAAGTTTTCTGGGTGTCCAGGAAAAACCCTGACGTTTGACCACCACTCACTTGATTAAGGGGTGTGATGGAGTTTCCGATGCAGAGGAATAGCTCAGACTAAATAAGGTCTAAATTCCTATTTTGGGAGCAAAGGTGTGTTGTACATACAATATGAGAACTGGCCCAGTTGCAAGACATTAAAATCAATAGTTTTACAAAAATGAAAAAAGATATCAATAGTTTCTATTATGTGTCAGGCCCAGTCATGCTTTCCATATATCTATATTCAAGATCTACACCTCATACATTATATTCATCTCACAGATGAGGAAATTGAAACTTTAAGACACAAACTAATGAATACACCTGAACCAATCAACTTAGATTTACTAAGAACCTATAATGTGACCAGGAATGAGGAAAAAAAAGCATAATGAAAACTGGTTTACACACTGTAGCAGCTTTCTGTCTTTTGAGAAAATAAGACACACATATAAAGTAAGCTCTAAGAAGGCCCACGTAGATGCAGACACACAAGCTATTGATGTGTGGTATAGACCAAAGCATAAAGGAGTGTTAAGAACAAGGAATGGGACTATCTCTTATTGGATCCATATCCCCAAACCTACCAAGTCCCTGGCACAGAGCAGCTGCTCAAAACCTATTTAATTTATTGAGTGCCTACTGAGTATCAGGCATTATACTAGGTGTCAGAAATACAGAAATGTGTACGATGTGGTCTCTGACATCAAGAAGCTCATATGGGCTGGAACTGCTGTAGAAAACTTTAAGGATAGAGCTGAGCCTCTGAGAAGGGAGAAGATGCAGGTGGGAGTAGATAAAGTAGGAAGAATGGGAACAAAGGCACTGGCCCAGGAATAAAAACAATATTGTGGGTGATTATAGGGAGTGAGTGGGACACTGAGTTGGCTTTATCTCTCCAAGCAGAGAATTTATGTGGGAAGTTGTGAGAAAAACATTGATGGATTAAGGAAAACCTATGTAATGATTTGGAACGTTAATATAGGAAACAACAGACTAACACTGTTTTAATTCTGAGTATGGACCCCATAGCAGGTATTTATGGGGCAGCTAATTTGAGTAGTGGAAATAAACTAGCTAGCTCATGACAGCACAATTTATTATGAGGATCATTAAGGAACTATTTCATTATACGCCATTCTCTCTGATTACCATAGCTTCCTCAGCCATTTTTATTATCAGTATAGACCTTAGGGAAGTACATAAAATTTATAATATAGAAGGCATTAGGGGAAAGAAAAATGAGATTTACTAGGCATTTTCTTAGATTTTTTTTTTTTTTTTGAGAGAGAGAGAGTGTGCTTGGAGGAGAGGCAGAGGAAGAGAGAGAATCTTAAGCAGGCTTCATGCTCAGCAGCAGTACGAAGCCTAATGGGGGCTCGATCTCATGACCCTGAGATCATAACCTGAGCTAAAATCAAGAGTCAGATGCTTAAATGACTAAGCCACTGAGATGTCCCTCTTAGGTTTTTCTTAATAGCAATGAGTATGAATATGACTGAATATTAACAATGGTATTCTACCAATTATGTAAATTAGAATATGTTAAGCTGCTTTGGGGAGGCAAAAGAAGTTATTAAAGAATACTTAGGTGGCTGGGAAATGCTGGAAAAAAAAGCTCCACTCAGATCCAGGGAAGCCAGCTAACAGATAATATGGGGGGAGGGGACAGTTGCATTTCAAAGTAATTTCTATATGATGAAACTGTTTTAATGAGTATAATTTTACTCCCATGTTGCAGAGAGAGGCCTTTAGTTTATTATAATGAAATGTGTTCAAGATAGAATATATTGTATTATATATACTATAAATAAAAATAAATAGTTTGGGGAAATCATGGAAAGATTCTTCCCTTCCAATAGTTCTATTTTCAAGAAATAAGAAATAAATGCATCACAAGATGACCCTGAGGATCACAGACACAGTAGAAAGTCATCTAGACATAAATTAAGCCAAGCCCTTCAAAGCGTTAAGCGGACATTCTTTTGCTAGTCTAATGTAGTTGAAACGTGTATAAGATTAGGAGTCAGCCCTTTCTAGACCCAAATCCTAACTTTCTTACTAATTGTCTGTGTGATCCTGCAAACTCTGCCCAACCTCTCTGAACCTGCAGTGTCCGCATTATAAAATCAGAATAAGAATACTTACTATACATAGGGTTGTTGCAAGGATAAAATTAAACTAACATGAGGTATACAGACTATTTAACACAGTGTTTTGTGGCCCAAAGTGTGTGTGATATTAATATTAGATAGCCATTATTACTGATACTTCTAGTGTTATTATTATTAGTTTACTGAAACAGGAATATGCCAGATTGAATCAGAGCACCTATATTTGGGTCCCAAATCAGTTATTATTAAGGATCTCAATTTCTTCACCTATAAATGGCAATACTATGCTGACAATAATATCTGTTTTGCCTAAATCACAAGATTATGGGAAGCTTCAAAGGCAATGTATGTGCAAACTATAAACTGTCAGATTAAAAATATCCCTTTTTCTCTAGAGTAAGTACATACCTAAATAAAAGAAACTCAAGTACAAGATCATTTACCTGTACTTAATGCACAAGGAATGTAATACTTCTCACTCTATTAGCATAAAGGGAAAAGGATAGTCTTTCAGTAATGATGACCTATTGTGAGAATGGCTCCTTAAAGTTGTGTTAACATGTAATATTACTTCCATGAATGTGAATCTTGTAAACATCTAGTAGTGTATAATCTACTCAATTTTAAAATGTGACCTGCCGTTCAGAAAATGTGAACATAATCAAATGATTTACTAATAATAACTCCCTCTACCAAGATTAATATGAAAACAAATATACTTCTAAAAAGTAATTACAAAACTGGAATACAGTTAGGGAAAAGACAAAATTCCCTAAATTTCTGGGCATCATCTAATTGATTTGGGAAGAATGTCAAGAATTAATTTTACATTTTACACTTGAGTTGTCAGAAGTCTGGAGATTCTACAGTGACAAGTGTTGCTGGTATAAGCAATTACAGAAGGTATGTCCATAGCTCAGTGATGTATTTGTGGATGGATGGATGGATGGGTGGGTGGATGCGGGGGGGTGGAAACTGTAACTCTCATTTTCACTAATTTATCCCCCATTCTTATCCTTGGACATGAGCCAGGTGAGAACCGTTCTCAACAGATAGAAGAAAGAGATGGAATTTCAATATCCTCCACCCACATCTACTATCTCGTGATTTTAAGAGCAACGATTTGGGTTAGAGCAAAGTCAGCCTCAGGAAACCACCAGAAGTAAACTGTGAAGAGAACTAAAATATATTTTTTCTGCTCATAATTAGTGACATATGATTCCTTGATGATTTCTTTGCTCTGTTTTTTCCCCCTCCCTGGAATTCTAGACCATGAGCAGGACGTCATAGAGATGGGGGTAGAATCAAAGTGGGCACTCCAGCCAATACTAGGCAAGCATTGTCATGATTGCTGGTTAAATGAAAAGAAGTGGACTGGGACTGGAGCACAAGGAGGGCTTTGGTCTTGAGACTGGAAAACAAAAGAAGGCTTAAGAAGGAATTCAAGATGTGCACAGTATGACTCCCCTCTCCCCACCCAGTTACTTACACAGCACTGGGCATACATGAAATAGGATTCCACAGGATAGTGTCATGTGTGATTTTTCTGGCGCGGTTATCAACTAACGTTCTCTTCTTCTTCTTTCTATCTATAGTAATTATGTTTATCTGATCTATTTCAGTGTAAATCCCCTTCAAAATGGTAAAGCATATAATAATATATTGAAAAGAGTAAGTTCCAAAGAGGAGTTCAAGAGAAGAGAAGCCATATATCCGTGTTTGCTGAAAAGAAAGGCTTAGTTATCCTCAGAGAATGTGGCAGTTTAAGAGTTTTATCTTTTTTTTTTTAAGTGGTTCAAAGATCTGTTTTTTCTCTCTGACTTTTGACATTGAGGATGAATGTCTAAAATGTTTACAAGAGACAAACTAAGTTTTTATTTGGAAAATAAAAAGGTAACAGGACAAAAAGAATATGAGTAAAAGGATGTACTGATCTCTATAATTCTGGGATAAATAAACCACCATTCCTTGGAAAACAGTTTTGAAAAAAGCAAAGGAAAAAAGTTCTCCCTCAACTGGGACACGGAAAGGATGCTGGAGCTCTCAACTACTTAGGGTTGTAAACAGTGTGGGCGGGAAAGAGGCAGTAATGAACAGCTAGACCCTGTGACGTTTCAACAAGAGAAGTGGGCGTATAACAAATAATAAAAATGCACGACACAGCTATGAAAATAGGCATGTGTATCTATAGGAAATAGATGGTGCAGTAAAGGAGAGGTAATCTGCACAGAGGTGTGCAGAAGCAAAATCAACTACTCAGCAAGAAGGAAATGCCACCCAAATATGCTATACCAACATTTGCTTGAAAAAACAAAACAAACAAAACCCACACTTTGCACTAAACTCAAATGAACAGGTCTCATGTTGGGAGGGAAGTAGCAGCCTTGCTGGGACTAAAGGCATAAATGGGCAGAAAGTTGTTCCAGTGGAAGCTCGGGCTCCCACATGATGAGAGACACCTGCTTCTTCCTTCCACCCAGGCCTGAGTGAAAAGAGCAAGGCTCTGGAGGTTGGGGAGAAACAGCAGCCCCCCTCAAGTAGCC
>RCUC01049002.1:0-13717 GCA_003697995.1 Taxidea taxus jeffersonii | reverse complement strand
TGTGTGTGTGTGTGTGTGTGTGTGTGTGTTACACTTCTTGTAAGAACCCTGACTGACACATGTACATAAAGAACACATTAGGTGTTCAGTGACATGCTGAGAAATATACTGTAAGAAATACAAAGGACCCAAAAGACGAGGTCCATTTCTCCCAAGAGCTTATACCTCATGGGAGAGCCAGGACTAACAGTGCCTAAAACAATGACAAAATTTTAAATAATAGTAATAACAATGGGATTTAGATGTTCTGTGTAGATGCCCAGGAGTTCAGCGGAAAGAAGCATCAGTTGGAACTAGAGGAGTCAGGGAACATTTCATGGAAGAAGTGAGCATTGAGCGGGCCCAGGGAGGATTAGAGGACTGGTACAGGCATGGGAGAGAGCAGAAGGAACTCAGGCAAGAAAAGCCAAGTAGAAGGCCCAGAGGCAGGCATCTGTGCAGCTGCTTATAGAACCAGGAGGAGACCAGTCTGAGCTGAGCAGAATGTATTTAGAGAACCTGGAAAGCAAGGTTGGAGAGGATGACTGGGACAGAATTGGGGGAGACCTCATTAAACCCTGGGAGGATTGTTTAGGCCTTGATATTATAGAAAGAGATCCCAGAGTTTCAACAGAAAGAGAAGTTATGGGTTGACAAATTCAAGGACCATGCCCAAGCACCCATGGCTATTAGTGGCAGTACCAGAGAACCAGGTTTCTTGACACTTTGTCTAACCTTATTCCCACCACACCTCTCTGCCTCCATATATAATAGAGAAATGATATCATGGAAATAGTTTAGAGAGAGACTGTCTAGTTGGTGGATGAGACCTTAGAAGGGAGGCTCCCAAGTGTGGCAGGCAAGGGTCTCCACCAGGGGAGCATGAGTGAGAGGAGGATGATGGAAGGACACGTGGTCATATAAACCCAACAGCTCCTTCTCAACCCTTCTCAACCTTCACCCTTCCCACGTCTTAGTAGCATTTTGTCTGTGACTCCTTCCTGAAACTGCCACCTCATCTTCTCTGACACTTTCTCTCCTCCTTCCTCTCTTTACACTCCTGCTCTGGATCCTTCCTCCTCCTAGCTCATCAATGTAGGTGGCCATCTTGTCCTCTCTTTTTAACAATACTTTGACAATTGTGATCAATCTCTGGACCTAAGCTCTCACCTTGGTAATGGCCTCCATGTGGCCATTTCTAGATCTGTCCATTGCCATGCGTTTCAGGCTCACAGGTTTAATTACCTATTAGAAAGCTCCACTTGGATGTCCCCCAGCACCTCCCACTCACTGTGACTGCAACTAAACTCATTGAGTGCCTCCTCACACTTGATCCTCTAGTCTTCCCTGTTTCCAACCAGGGGATCAGACACTTGGGCTCAACATCTCAGCATCATTTTTGCTACTGCTCCTTCTTGGTTGTTCTCCATACTCCACTGGATGCAAAGTTCTGTTCATTCTACCTCAACAGCATCTCCGCCATCTCCTGTGCTTGAATTTCCACCTCTTCTTCTACTTCTACCATCCACATGGGAGTCGCTCTAACCTCCAGCCTAGATAATTACGCCCCCTCTTGTGTTTCTCATCTCCAACCCATTTTTGAGGCTGTGCCTAGATTAACTTTCCTGAAACACAGCCCCAGTGTATTATTTACCTGTGTGGTATTTTTAAATCTTTTGCCAAGGCCTTCAAACAGAAATCAGTTCCCTGTCGGTCTTCACCTTCCTTCCCTCACTTCCCCTCCCCCACTCTAGGCTCCAGCCCAGCTCAGTGATCATCTTCCCTCCTCACTCACAGCTGTCTTGCTTCTGGGGTTCTGTTCATGCTGTTCCCTCTGTCTGAAAGGCCAACCCCAGCATGGTCATGTCCAAGCATGACCTAATTTTCACAGCCCATCTCAAATGTCCCTCTTTCTCCAGGCCTTCCTAAACCCAAGTGGAAGTAATTTTCCCCTTTTCTGCATCCTCATAACTCGAATCTGTAACTCATTATTTTCCTCCTTAAATTACTTCCTGAACATGTTTTACTTCTAAGCGTTGGCTACAAACTCTCTGAGGCTAGAAAATGAATCTTTATAGCACCAACCCCAAGGCATTTACACAGTATTTTGCATATACTAGGCAATAAATAAGTATTTCCTTAATAAATTTTGAAAGAAGACACTATGGGACTTGATGTAGATTGGAAAAAATGTTTAAAGATAGGAATAAGAAGAAATGGAAAAGTTTCAGGTTTAGCTGTGTGGAAGGAAAGTAGTGACATTGGGAGGGGACAGTAATTCTGACAGTGGAAAGAGATTTGGGGGCTTTAAGTGACAATAAGATTTCTACATGGAAATGGCCAACAGGAAGCTGGAAATATGGGCCTGGAACTCAGATGATGCCAAGTTAGGAGCATAGACATGAGAGAGAAAGCTCTGAGAGTACATGGGGTCCCCAGCGAATAATGTGGAAGAAGAGAAATAAATAGGTGAAGAAAACTGAGCCTTGAACAATAGGAGAATAGAAAACAAAGAAGTTGCAGTCAAAGAATAAGGGACAAGAACTAACATCATAAAAAGAACAGCACGTCCAGAAGGAAAGAGATGCCAGCAATGTTACATATAGGTATATCTATAAGTCACTTGCTGAATGAATGTTTATTGAACATCTTCTATGTGCTTGTACGGCTGGATGTGCTAGAGATTCAGTGTTAAATATAATAGAGCCCCTGAAGAGTTACAGTCCAGTGGAGAAGAAAAAGCACAGATAAATATATAGCAGGTGGCAGTGCAGTGCCATAAAGAAAAGATAAAGTGGGGTAAGGAGACAGAGAAAGGCAGGGGCGTTATGTTAGATAGGAAGGGTCTAGGAAACGTCTCACCGTGGAGGTGACATTTGAACAGAAAGCTGAAGGAAGCCAAGAAACAAGCCATGTAAATATCTGGGCAAGTGTCTGGAAACAACCAGACAGCAGGGGGCGTGGTAGCTTCCTTCTGGGTGTCTCCGCTTGCTCTGGCCAGTAAGAAGAGCGAGCAGGAGATGAGGAAGAGGCAGCCAAGGGCATGTCCTGCAGGGTGGGCCCCCCACCCCCCGCTGTGAGTGCCAGATTAATGGAAATGAGGGAAATGGTGCCAAGCTGAGGCAGAGGTACTGTAGAAGCGGGACAGCGAGAATCAAGAGTGAGCTCGGTCTTCCTCCAGCAGGGACTCTATTTCCGGGACGTATTCCTCACCTGGTTCACTCTCTACCTCTGGAAAAAGCTGGCCCTTTCAGAGCACCCAGTTGGTCAAGGCCACCACTTCGCCAACTCCCTGACAGAGAACTTCTGAGATATCTTCATTTCCCTTTGAGTCTTTCCAAATCCTTCCTAACCAGTTTCTAACCCAGTTTGTTAACAAATCCTGCTGTCCTTTCCTCTCTATTCAGCATTCCTACCTGTTTTTCTGTTTGCATTGTCACAGCCTGAAAACAGATACTGATCCTTTCCCAGGGAAACTGTCTTCCTCCTCAGACCTCTTCCCTCTGAATCTACCGTTCCCCACTGAGCCTCACCACTTCAGCCATAATCCCCTTCTCCTATTGGTATTGCTTTTATCCAACCATCAATTTTTTTTATCTTGTTGATTTTTTTATTGTGTTATGTTAGTCACCATAGGGTACATCATTAGTTTCTGATGCAGTGTTCCAAGATTCATTGTTTGCGTTTAACACCCAGTGCTCCATGCAATCTGTGCCTTCCTTAATACCCATCATCAAGCTCCCACATCCCCCCATACCCTTCCATTCTAAAACCCTCTGTTTGTTTCCCAGAGTCCATAGTCTCTCATGGTTCATCCCCCACTCCAGTCCCCCCCCCCTTCATTTTTCCCTTCCTTCTCTTAATATCCTCCATGCTATTCCTTATGTTCCACAAAGAAGTGAAACCATATGATAATTTACTTTCTCTGCTTGGCTTATTCCACTCAGAATAATCTCTTCCAGTCCCATCCATGTTGATGCAAAAGCTGGGTATTTATCCTTTCTGATGGAGGCATAATATTCCATTGTATGTATGGACCATATCTTCTTTATCCATTCATCTGTTGAAGGGCATCTTGGCCCTTTCCACAGTTTGGTGACTGTGGCCATTGCTGCTATGAACACTGGGGTACAGATGGCCCTTCTTTTCACTACACTTGTATCTTTGGAGTAAATACCCAATAGTGCAATTGCAGGGTCATAGGGTAGCTCTGTTTTTATTCTTAAGGAATCTCCACACTGTTTTCCAAAGTAGCTACACTAACTTGCATTTCCACCAACAGTGTAAGAGGTTCCCCTTTCTCCACATGCTCTCCAACACTTGTTGTTTACTGTCTTGTTGATTTTGGCCATTCTAACTGGTGTAAGGTGGTATCTCGATGTGGTTTTGATTTGAGTCTCCCTGATAGCTAATGATGATGAACATTTTTTCATGGGTGTGGTAGCCATTTGTATGTCTTCTTTGGAGAAGTGTCTGTTCATGTTTTCTGCCCATTTTTTGACATTATTATCTGTTTTGTGTGTGTTAAGTTTGAGGAGTTTTTTATAGATCTTGGGATATTAGCCCTTTGTCTGTAGTGTCATTTGTGAATATCTTCTCCCATTCCGTGGGTTGCCTCTTTGTTTTGTTGACTGTTTCCTTTGCTGTGCAGAAGATTTGTATCTTGATGAAATCCCCAAAGTTCATTTTTGCTTTTCCAAACATCATTTTTATTTTATTTTTCTTCCTTCTTGGGCTGAGATTCTAATATCGCCGAAGACTGAGCCCAGGCTGTTGAACCCTTGTACTAGGAACCAGGGAGCTCTGCCTATCTTAGCCTCTTTACAGTGGTCCTCCCCCTAGCCTGAACTTGTCCCTGCCCTTGTCCCAAATATGTTCCCAAGCTGGACCACAGGCTTGGCCACACCATCTGGGCAAACTTGCTAGTTGATCTAGTACCAACCCGCCAGAGGCCTCCCTGTCTCTAGCTGGTCATGTAATAGCCACACCCCCTTCATCTTGTCCCTGTGACTCTGTGCCCATCCTCACCAGTCACTTCCCAATCCTGGCACATAAATGTGACATTAGGGGAACATATAGCCAAGGGCAGTGTAAATCTCTGGCTTCAGTCTGTCAACTCAGAGGATGGCTCCTGCTTTAAGCAACTGCTTAGATCCTTGATCTAAAACTGCAGGGAGGAGGGAGCACTCATGAAACTGGGACAGCCCAAGCACAGTGATGTGCTTGCAGCTTAAAAACCACCACAAAATACATACATAGATACATACATACAGCATTTCGACTCTGAAGCTTTGTTAATAGGCAGCAGTAGTGTAAACCTCATTATTCAGCAAATATGTTCTTGAATCTATGGACCTTTGATAGGTTGAAGTTACAGGAAAATGTATTCCCTCCCCAAGTCCCTATTCCCTTGATGAAACAACAAAGTCATGGGCCAGGAACTGTGATTTTAGCCTTTCTCTGAAGAATCTCCTCCTGGCTGCTAACAGAGCTGGGAGGTCTCCCTCCGGCCCCATTATTCAGGGGGAATGAACACCATCAGCCTGTGAGCTAGCTAGGCCTAAACTTGGCCCTTGAGACTCAGAACCTGGCTTCAGAAGAGTGGGAGGGGCAGAATACAAGGGAAGAACAGAGGGTAAAGAACCTTCTCCGCGCCTTACTGCCTTTGGAAGAACCGGGGCGGGGGTGGGAGGAAGGCTTTCCAACAACCTGCCATCTTAAGCAGGAATGGAGAGCCCAGGGCCTCTGAGACCTGCTGTTATTGAGGGAGGGTGAGCAGGAGCCCCTGACCTTCCCCACAGCTTCTGGAAGACATGGCCTGGGGCGCCTCCTGAGGGCCCCTTCCCGCCCCCCTTGGCCTCAGTCGTCTCTCCAGTGCACACCCTGTCCTGGGTGAACTCTCTGGGTGAATCCCTAAGGGCAACTGAGAAGCCTTTAAAAAACAAATCCTGGTGATCTCTGTGGAGGAAATCTGCTGGAGGGAAAAACAAAACAAAACAACAAAAAACAAAACCAAACCCAGCAACATTTGAGTAGCATCGCAGGCACTGCTGGTAATGCGCGGCAGAAACGAGCGAAACCTTCAGCCGGTCAGTCCCAAGCGTCTCCACCAGGAAAACAATGAGGAAACGTCTTACCTCGCCTTTGTTTGTGGGGAATTTCCTAAGAATTCCCATCTCTGCGTCGATTTTCATCCTGGCCTCTTAGCCGCATGCAAATCCCACGCCACGCGCTAGAGGTCGCTGTTCATCACAATCCAACCTCGCCTCCGGTGGGGCCCGCCCGCCCGCCTCACCGGCAGCAACCCGCGGGCTCTGGGCAGCAGGAAGATCTGCTCGCTCACGCCCAGGCCAGGTAGGTCAGGACGCATCCGACTGCAGGGACGTTTGCCCTTCATTACACAGACGGAAGTATAAAGGGGGAGGGGAGCGCTATCGCCGAAGGTGCTTCCAATTAATTAGAATTTTTCACAAGTGCTGCCCGATTTGTGACCTTGTAAACACTTCCCCCTGTTCCTCTGCCTTCCCCTCCTTAACACCCCAGCTGGATCACTTCTTTCCGGGTGACCCAACAAGCAATTTGAAGGCGGGATGGTAAGAACGACTTGAATAAAAGCCAGGGTGTCGGTACAGGCCATACCTGCGGCTCGCGACTACCACGGACGCCGCTGGGTTCGTATCCCTCCGGGCTGGCTCTGTGCCCAGAATATAAAACAGCTCAGAAATAAAACGACAAGACAACAGAGCTGATAACACTGAAAGCCATGACAGCCTGGCCCGCTGCGGAGATTTCTAAAGGACGACTGAAAAGAGCGGGGTCCGCGTGGAAGGCCATTATCAATGAGCCGGAGCTCGGCCCGGCCGACCTACTATTCCTTTCCTGCGTCTCCTAATGACATTCACCTGTTCCTTCTTTCGTCCTGACTTTGGAAATTGCGATTCTTTCCACCCAGACCAACGCAAAGGCGGGACAGAGGCCAGAGTTGACATAAATGTCAGCAGTACTTTCGTTTGGAGGCAAGTCAGGAAGCCCCTACTTATCCTTTGCTGCATTTCCGCCTGTGTCCTTTACTCCGGATCCAGAGTAGATTCTAGAGGGTGACGCAGAGTCATTACACATGCAGACGCTGGTACAAGACAATGTATAAGGCAGCGTTAAGATCACCGCACTGACTCCAAGTCTTAGGGAAATTCCTAAAAGAGCACCAGTGTAGACAAGCAAGGGCTTCTTGGTGAAGACCAGGGCCTAGCCCCTCCTCTTGGGGGTGGGGCGTGTTGAAGCGGGGCTGGGAGCATCTGGGGTAGGGAAGCAGACAGGAGCCTGGCTCTGGCCAGGGGACCGGCCACCTGCAGCCAGGTGCGGTTGCTGAGTTGGAGGGGAAGATGGGAAGCACCAACCACGCACAGTGCGGGAGCAGGGGAACATGACGGGTATGCTATGGGGCGAATCTGCACACTTTCACTGTGGTGGTAAAATGTGCATAACATAAGTTACCTCTGTAGTCCTTTTTTAAGTGTGCAATTTGGTGGCATTGAGTAGATCCACATTCTCGGGCAACTGTCCCCACTCTCCATCTCCAGAACCTCTTCCTCATCTCAGGAAGAAACTCTGCACACATTAAGCAATGGCCCATTCCCCACCCTCTGGTAACCTTTGTTTTATTTTCCATTGCTATGAATTTGCCTATTCTATATACCCCCATGTAAGCAAAATCATGCAGTAGGTGTCCTTTTGTGACTGGTTTATTTTATGTAGCATAATGTCCTCAAGGTTCAGCCATGTCATCGTATGAGTCAGAACTCCATTCCTTTCTAAGGCTGAATAATATTCCATTGTGTGGCTCTCTGACATTTTGCTTATTCACTCATCCTGTAGACGGACTTTTGGGTTGTCTCCACTTTCTGGCTATTGTGAATAAAGCTGCTATGAACATCGGTATACAAATATCTTTTTAGATTCTTACTTTCAGTTCTCTTGGGTATATATCTAGGAGTAGAGTTACTGGATCAATATGGTAATTCTATATTTAAGTTCATGAAGAACAAATTACTTCCCACAGCAGCTGCACCATTTTACATTTCCACAAGCGAAGCAAAGATACCAATTTTTCCATACCAATTTTTCCACATCCTCACCCAACACTTGTCATTTTCTAGGTTTTTTGTTGTTTTCTTTTTAAATAATAGTCATCCTAATGGGTAAAGCGGTATGTCATTATGGTTTTGATTTGCATTTCCCTAATGATTAGTCATTATTTCTTTTTTGTGTTTATTGGCCATTTGTATTTTCTTCAGATAAATGTCTAGTCAAGTCTTTCACCCACTTTTGAATGACCCCACACTTTTGAGGCAGTAGGGTGCTTCCGTCCTAGCTTGGGCACTTCCTAGCTGTGTGACCCAGAGCTAGTTAATTTCTCTTAGTTCTTTCATCAGTAAGACAAAAATAATAGTATTTGCCCACACAGGATTGTAGGAGGATGAAGTGAGTTTGTATCTATAAAGCGCTTTGAGTCGTGGCATAGCAGACGCTCAGTACGTGCTAGATTCGTTACTACATGAGGTGCCTTGGAGAGGGGAAGGATGGAGTACGGGGTGGTGGAAAAGAGGGACTGGGGAGCTAACATCCTACTACTGGTGCTGGTGGGAGTGGCCTCAGAGATCCCCCAGTCTAGCCTCTGTGTATAACAGAAAGGAAAGAGACAACGTTAGATCCAAGAGCCCAGGGGCAAGAGGGGTCCTTGGAGCCACTGCTCCAGAGTCCAAGTCCACACTCCTTCTACCAATCTTTCTACTGACTTCTATTCCAACCTGCAGTGTTCCATTAGCGTCCTCATGGGATAGGACTTGAACATCTTCAAAACCACCTTGATATCCTCTTATTGGCATCATATCGATGGACCTGCCATGGTTGTTAGTTCTGAGGCTCAGAGTGGGAGCTGGTGTGAGCAGGAGGTGGTGTTACCTCCAAAATTCCTCTTTGGGGAAAGGGAGCCCCAGGTTCTGTCAGCGCTTGGGGCTGGTCAGCTTTCAGTCAGCATCACAGTTCTCAGTGACCTGCTCCCATCTTTTCCTCTCACTTCCTACTCCTGTGGGACAGACCAATTAGAGTAGAAGACCAGGGACTAGAAGACCCTCTTCTAGAGAGACAACTCTTGGGACCTCCCCCAAAGGGCCTGAGAGTGCAGGCATCCTCTACTTCAGGTGGAGGTCTTACTGAATGGAACCCTGCTTGTCCGTGTGGAACTCCTCACTTTTCTGTGCCTACCAGCACGTGTGATGATGCTAACTGCCTCCCAGCCTCCATGGTGGCAGGTGACCCAGAAATAGGTGGGCAAATGGACACAAGATGAGCTGAGGCGGCCCGGTCTGCCAAAGGTTTTTATGGCACCTCGGAAACAACTGATGGCATCACTGGTAAAATCAATATGGCCTCTTTTTGCAGTGCCTAGAGCTGAAGTTCATGTCCAATTTCCTAAATGGTCCTGCCTCCAACAGCAGAATCCACTCATATCAGCTTGACATAAACCCAGACGCTCTGCATCTCTATCTCAGATTTGGCTAATGTGATTTCTTCCATTCACCACTCTGAGACAACGCAACACGCATTTTCTCTCTCACGGAGCCGCATGGCCCCTCTCGTACAGTCTGCTGGCTGATGATTCAAATCAAATTTCCTGTTGGGCTTCCTTTATAGATGCATGGCTCCCGGTGTTTTTACCCATCTTCTTGTGGTGCATCCGGCCCAAGAATGCTTATCTCACTTGTCAGTTTAGCAACCGTCCTTCTCCACCGATGTTCCCCCGGGCAGCAGAAGGAAGGTCCACATTTTAAAAATGTTTTGATTATTTCTTCTTCCTCCAACTTTCCCCCCTTTTCTTCTAGGATGAATAAATGTCAGCTATTATAACCCCAGGGTCCTAGGGACATCTTCGGTCCTTGCATGTCCTGTGATCAAGAAGGCAAGAAGCACCCGCGGGCCCATCACCAAGGCCTTCCCTAGGCAGGAGAACGAGGGCTAGGGAACCCAAAGCAGGAAGGGTGGCTCCCGAGGCCTATGCAGCCATTTGAAGGAAGAAGTCAGAGCTTTGGGGGTCGCCCGGTACCCCAAGGATGATTAACCCCACATATGTATCTTCCACACCAGGAGTTTTTTAATTGTTCCCCAAAAGTGCAGGAAAAAAGAGAGAATGTGTGGAGAATGAGGGACAGCCAGGCTCTGGGCCTCCTCCCTTGATTCAAGGTGATCAGTTCTGAGTTTGAATGTTTCACACAAATGGTCTTTGGAAGAAGCCCTTCTGTGGCCCCAGAAAGGCAAACCCACAAATGTGCTTAAAAGATCACTGTCCTTCCAGGGAGGAAGGACCTTGGTCCCAACCTAGCTCCACAGTCCTTGGCAAAGGACTCTCTGCCATCTGCGAAATTAAAGGACTCAGGCTAGGAGATGGCTAAGGCCCTTCCAGTTGCCTGATCTCCTCTTAAATGTGATTCGTATCC
Organism: Taxidea taxus jeffersonii; assembly: GCA_003697995.1. Taxonomy (NCBI): domain Eukaryota; kingdom Metazoa; phylum Chordata; class Mammalia; order Carnivora; family Mustelidae; genus Taxidea; species Taxidea taxus. The sequence goes on along the minus strand of RCUC01049002.1, from coordinate 3,245 downwards.
TTTAGACGACCATGTCAACTCCCAGGCAGAAGGACTTGGAGCTCAGTTCCAGGTCTGCGGCTCACAGCTCTGCTATCTGGGCGGGAGGTTGCTTCTCTCCTGGAATCACAGATAACCTTAATGGTCTTTCAAGTCATTGTAGGGGTTAAAAATAATATACATAACTCTTGGGGCACCTGGGGGCCCAGTCAGTTAAGCGTCTGACTCTTGATTTTGGCTCAGGTCATCATCTCAATGTTGTGAGATCAAGCCCCAGGTCAGGCTCCATGCTGGGCGTGGGGCCTGCTTAAGATTCTCTCCCCCTCTCCCTCTGCCTCTCCTCCTGCCCATCCTCATACTCCCTGCCTCTGCTCCTGTAAGTGTGTGCTTTCTCTCTCAAAAACAACAACAACATCAATGAAACCAAACCTCTATAGAGAACTCTTCTCAGCCCATAGCAGTTGCTTGGTAAGGGGTAGCTATGAATTACCATGATTTTTAAACATATATCTTTAATTCAGCTGATCTAGTGTTGGACATTTAGCTTATAGGTATTTGAGTGAACATTGAACATTCACCAATGCGTTCATACAAAAATATTCATAGCTCTCAAATCTGTAATACAGAAAAAAAAAAAGAGGAGGAGGAAAACAAATAGAATATGTCCATCAATCAGGAATGAATAAATAAATCATGGATTATGCGTCTCTCTATATTTGTATTTCATGACCGTGGATAGGTTTGTTTATTGATCTACTTTGTCAAAAACAAGATTATAACTTATCCTTTTGTTTGTTTACCTCTTCATACTTCTCTATATTAAAGGTAAGTTCAACAAATGTTATTTTTAATGCAACGTTCTACATTCTATGTATGTACTTGTTAAATAAATATTGACTATGATGAGGCTGATGGTGCAGGAGATGATGGGTCACTTTCAGAGGGTGTGGGACTCTGAGGACATTTTTTGGGTCAATTCCCAACAAGGACCAAGCTCTTCAGATGGATGCTCTCTTACCAGTCTTCTTCTTGGACCCCATCTGTTCCACTTGATGAATTATTTGGTCGTCCTGGGGCCTTCTCCAAGAAATAACTCTCTCGTCCTGGTTTTTATTTATTTTTTTCTGTTTTATAGCCAGAAAACTAGGAGAAGGGAAAGTCAACAATTCTTACTAGGTTTCAAAACCTAGAGCTGAAAGCTCAGCTGAACACCACAGGGTTCTCTAAGGACACAAACCCAATTTCCGGGTCCTCGATACTGGTTTCTCAGCACTTGGTCTGAGAGTGAAGAGGCCTGACATCCTCCAGCAGATGATCTATTCCACTTGCAGAAAAAGGCACTCTTGTCTTTATACATAAAGCTCAGATCTTTGAGCTTTCATTTTACTCTTAAGATCTTTGCCTGGGGTGCCTGGGTGGCTCAGTGGGTTAAAGCCTCTGCCTTCAGCTCAGGTCATGATCCCAGGGTCCTGGGATCGAGCCCCGCATCGGGCTCTCTGCTCGGCGAGGAACCTGCTTCCTCCTCTCTCTGCCTGCCTCTCTGCCTACTTGTGACCTCTCTCTGTGTCAAATAAATAAATAAATAAATAATCTTTAAATTAAAAAAAAAAAAAAAAAGATCTTTTCCTAACTACCTTTACAGGCATGTAGACCGGTGCTAACAAAATATTTCCATCACACAGATGAAAAACTCTAGCCAATACTGGCCTAAGGATGCAGAATTTCTGGTCTAGAAAATAAATGTGTAAGTGAGATCGCTTGGCCTTCTCCCCTGTGAACATCCCACACACACACGTTGAATGTCACACTACTTCCTCTGGCTTTAGGGCCCCATCACAACATCCTGTCATATCTGATTTCTTCTGAAGTGTGCCAAGCTCTGCGTGACTTTTCCCTCTCCTTCCCCCGAGACCCCCTTACCGCCACCCCGGCTCCCCTACTTGCACACAAACTCAGATTTTCTCCCTTCTCCGGTAACCATCAGGAGGAAAGTCAGCTGATTTCATTGATTGAATTTATGGTGTGAGTGATGATGACCTTATAATTTTCTCTGGGGAAGTGAAGGATTTATCAAAGGCATTTAGTGCCAATATTTACCTGAAGAGATTATAAATTCTTTTCTCCATCCCTAACCCAGCCCTGGATTAGATTCTGGTCCACAGTCCTATTGTCCTCAGGGCCGAGGAGATCTCTGTTCTTCAGGAAGAAGACAGCTTCTTCTTCCCCGTTAGAATGTTCTCCTGTGATCCTGACTCTTTCCTACTATAGATATCATATATTTTTCACTTCCCTTTCTTCTTTCCTTCCTTCAGAGCCCAGAACCCATAAGTCTTTACTCTGTGTGTGTGTGTGTTTCATTTTTGGGGGGTAGCTCACAGGCATTCTTCTGCTCTTCCCATCATTTTTCTTTCTAGTGGCTACTCAGGTACCTGGAAAGAGATCACAGAGGGATTCCACTTTTATGACCACAGGGCTCCCAAATACCGATCAGCGTGCATAACCACACATCCCTTGGCTTGGGGAGCACAGTGTAGAGAAAAGTAGCTAGGATCTGGGCTAAGAGCCATATCCATGAAATCATCATCACTGCCTATTCAAGGGCCCCTCAGGTGTCTCAAGTATGGTCTTGGGCAACATTTATTTTTCTCCTTCCTTCTGCCACTCTCCACCCTCAGGATCGTCCTACAAGGACTGTTGCCTCCTGCTGTCCCACAGCAACTCTAGCTGCTCTGTTGTATCTCCCTGAATCACAGTCAAGAGGGGGCTCCCTCTCTTACACTGTAAGCCCAAGTATGAGACAACTGGGCCCATTCAGCTGCATGGATCTACCAAGGGGACTATTTTTTCATTTAAGTACAATTTTCATGTTATCACAGTTTCTCTTCCTTTTGAAAGTTGGCACAAATCCTCTGGACCAGAAAACACCATGGAATGCTGGGTGTGCAAAATATCACCCAAACAACTCGTTGATAAGGCAAAGCTGAGCTTATTGCCTATGGCGGTGAAGGAGAGTACTTGTCCTCAGAGTCTCATAGCTTCTCAGAGCGAGAAGGGCTAAGGAGATACATTTAGTGAGATTTCGACGTCTGACTTAAGACAGGTGTTTAAGTGTGGGGGCACGTTAAGGACGGAGGGAGGATCATGGTGTCATAGTCTAATATTGGTGGACAAAACAAAGAAAGGATTTTGGAAGCAAAAGGTTTCAACGAGTCTTAGGTTATAAGCTGTCATTTAATGCTTTCTAAAATGAAAGATTTGAGGAGCAC